>LZPO01055498.1:34189-44836 GCA_001675575.1 Neotoma lepida | reverse complement strand
CTCTACTGCCAGAAACTGGTTCTCCAGGAAACAATGGCACAATCTAGTGCAGGAAACTGATTCTGCAGGAAAGCATAGCTCTCTAGTGCCGGAAAATGGTTCTGCAGGAAAGCATGGGCACCATCTAGTACCGGAAACTGGACCGCAGGAAAGCACTGGCGCCCTGTAGTGCTAGAAAGTGGTTGTCCATGAAAGCAAAGGCGCCCTCCATTGCCAGAACCTGGTTCTGCAGGAAAGCAGTGGCGCTCTCTAGTGACGGAAGCTGGTTCTGCAGGAAAGCACTGGCGCCCTCTAGTGCCAGGAACTTTTTCTCCATGAAAGCACTGTCGTCCTCTAGTGCTGGAAACTGGTTCTGCAGGGAAGCACGGGCGTCCTCTATTGCCAGAAACTAGTTCTGCAGGAAAGTACTGGCGACCTCTAGTGCCAGAAACTGGTTCTGGAGGAAAGCACTGGAGCACTCTAGTGCTGGAAACTGGTTCTACAGGAAAGCACTGCCACACTCTAGTGCTGGAAATTGGTCCTGCAGGAAACCACTGATGCCTTCTAGTGCCAGAATCTGGTTCTCCAGGAAAGGGTTGGGGCCCTCTATTGCCGGAAACAGGTTCTGCAGGGAAGCACTGGCGCCTTCTAGTGCCGAATACTAGTTCTATAGGAAAGCACTCGTGCCCTCTAGTGTAGGAAACTGGTTCTGCAGGGAAGCACTGGCACCCTATAGTGCCGGAAAATAGTTCTGCAGGAAAGCACTGGTGCCCTCTAGTGCCGGAACCTGGATTTGCAGGAAAGCACTGGCACCTTCTAATGCTGGAAATTGGTTCTGCAGGAAAGCACTGGAGCCCTCTAGTGCAGGATAGTGGTTCTGCAGGGAAGCCCTGGTGCCCTCTAGTGCCAGAAACTGGTCTTCCAAGAAAGCACTGGCACCCTCTAGTGCCGGGAACTGTTCATGCAGGAAAGCAATGGCGCCCTATAGGGTTCTGCAGGAAAGTACTGGCGCCCTCTAGTGCCAGAAACTGGTTCTGCAGGAAAGCACTGGAGCCTGCTAATGCCGGAAACTGGTTCTGCAGGGAAGCACTGGTGCCCTCTAATGTCAGAAACTGGTCCTGCAAGAAATTACTGGCGCCATCTAGTGCCGGGAACTGGTCCTGCAGGAAAGCAATGGAGCCCTCTAGTGCCGGAAACTGGTCCTGCAATAAGGCACTGGAGCCTTCTCGTGCGGGACACTGGTTCTGCAGAAAAGCAATGCAGCTCTCAAGTGCCGGAAACTGGTTCTGCAGGAAAGCATTGGAGCGCCCTATTGCCGGAAACTGGTTCTGCAGGGAAGCACTGGCGCCCTCTAATGCTGAAAACTGGTTCTGCAGGAAAGCACTGGAGCACTCTATTGCTGGAAACTGATTCTGCAGGGAAGCACTGGCGTCCTCTAGTGCCATAAACTAGTTCTGTGTGAAAGCATTGGAGCTCCCTAATGCCGGAAACTGGTGCTGCAGGGAGGCACAGGCGCCCTCTAATCCCGGAAACTAATTCTGGAAGAAAGCACTCGCGCCCTCTAGTGCCGTAAACTGGTTCTGTAGAAAAGCACTGGCGTGCTTTACTGCCAGAAACTGGTTCTGCAGGAAAACCTTGTCACCCTCTAGTGGCAGAAACTGGTTCTGCAGGAAAGTGCTGCGTCCCTCTAGTGCCTGAAACTGGTTCTCCAGGAAAGCACTCGCACGCTTTAGTGCTGAAAACTGGTTCTGCAGGAAAGCACCTGAGCCATCTTGTCCCTGAACTGGTTCTGCAGCAAAGCAGTGGCACACTTTAGTGCCTGAAACTGGTTCTGGAGGAAAGCACTGGAGACCTCTAGTGCCGTAAACTGGTCCTGAAGGAAAGCACTGGCACCCTCTAGTGCCAGAAACTGGTTCTCCAGGAAACAATGGCGCAATCTAGTGCACGAAACTGATTCTGCAGGAAAGCATTGCCCTCTAGTGCCGGAAAATGGTTCTGCAGGAAAGCATGGGTGCCATCTAGTATCGGAAACTGGACCGCAGGAAAGCACTCCGCCCTGTAGTGCTAGAAAGTGGTTGTCCATGAAAGCAATGGCGCCCTCTATTGCCGAAACCTGGTTCTGCAGGAAAGCACTGGCTACCTCTGGTGCCAGAAACTAGTTCTGCAGGAAAGCAGTGGCGCCGTCTACTGCCGGACACTGATGCTGCAGGAAAGCACTGGCGCCCTGTAGTGCTGGAAACTGGTTCTGCAGGAAAGCACTGGCGACCTTTAGTGCCTGAAACTGGTTCTGCAGGAGAGCACTGGTGCACTCTAATGCTGGAAACTGGTTCTGCAGAAAATCACTGGCGCCCTCTAGTGCCAAAAAATGGTTCTCCAGGAAATCAATGACGCCCTCTAGTGCCAGAAACCGGTACTGCAGGAAAGCACTGGTGCCCTCTTCTGCCGGAAACTGGTCCTGCAGGAAAGCACTGGTGCCCTCTACTGTCGGAAACTCGTCCTGCAGGAAAGCACTGTGCCCTCTAGTCCCTGGAACTGGTCCTGCAGGAAAGCAATGGAGCCCTTTAGTTCCGGAAACTGGTCCTGGGGGAAAGCTCTGCCCTTTAAGGCTGGAAAATGGTTCTGCAGGAAAGCATTGGCACCATCTAGTACAGGAAACTGGTCCCGCAGGAAAGCACTGGCGCCCTCTAGTGCCAGAAAGTGGTTGTCCAGGAAAACAATGGTGCCCTCTATTGCCAGAACCTGGTTGTGCAGGAAAGCACTGGAGCCCTCTACTGCCGGAAACTAATTCTGCTGAAAGCACTGGTGCCCTCTAGTTCCGGAAACTGGTTCTGCAGGAAAGCACTGGAACCCTCTACGGCTGGAAACTGATTCTGCAGAAAAGCACTGGCTACCTCTAGTGACGGAAACTAGTTCTCTAGGTAATTAGTGGCGCCCTCTACTGCCGGAAACTGATGCTGCAGGAAAGCACTGGAGCCCTCTTGTGCCGGAAACTGGTCCTGCAGGAAATCACTGGCAACATCTATTGCCAGGAACTTGTCCTGCAGGAAAGTCTGAAGCCCTCTAGTGCCGGAAACAACTACTTTTGCAGGGAAGCACTGGAGCCCTCCAGTTCCGGAAACAACTAGTTCTACAGGAAAGCCCTGGCACTCTCTAGTGTCGGAAACAACTAGTTCTGCAGGAAAGCACTGGAGCCCTATAGTCCTGGAAACAACTAGTTATGCAGGAAAACACTGTAGCTCTCTAGTGCCGGAACCTGGTTCTGCAGGAAATCACTGGCGCACTCTAGTGCCGGAAACTGGTTCTGCATGAAAGCACTGGAGCCCTCTAGTGCCGAAAACTGGTTCTGCAGGAAAACATTGAATCATTCTAGTGCTGGAAACTGGTTCTGCAGGAAAGTACTGGCGCCCTCTAGTGCCAGAAACTGGTTTCCAGGAAATCAATGGCACCCTTTATTGCTGGAAAGTGGTTCTGCAGGAAATCAATGGCGCCCTCTTCTGCGGGAAACTGGTACTGCAGGAAAGCACTGGCGCCCTCTAGTGCCGGAAACTGGTTCTGCAGGAAAGCACTGGTACCCTCTATTGCCGGAAAGTGATTCTGCAGGAAAGCATTGAAGCCCTCTAATGCCGTATACTGGTTTCTGAGGGAAATCACTGGAGCCCTCTCTTGCCGGAAACTATTTCTGCAGGAAAGCACTGGAGCCCTCTAGTGCCTGAAACACCTACTTCTGCAGGAAAGCACTGGAGCCCTCTAGTGCTGGAAACTAGTTCCTGCAGGAAAGCCCGGAGCCTCAAGTGCCGGACGCTAGTTCTACAGCAAAGCTCTGGAGCACCTCAGTGCCGGAAACTAGTTCTGCAGGAAACCACTGGAGCCATCTAGTGCCGGAACCTAGTTCTGCAGGAAAGCACTGGAGCCTTCTCTTGCCGGAAATTGGTTCTGAAGTAAAGCAATGGAGCCCTGAAGTTCCGGAAAGAGGTTGTCCAAGAAAGCACTGGCACCCTCTAGTGCCGGAAACTGGTTCTGCAAGAAAGCACTGTCGCCCTCTAGTGCCGTTAACTGGTACTGCAGGAAAGCACTGGCACCCACTCGTGCCGGAAACTGGTACTGCAGGAAAGCCCTGGCCAACTGTGGTGTCGCAAACTGGTTGTACAGCAATGCACTGGCACCATCTACTGCCAGAGACTGGTTCTGCGGAAAGCATTGGAGCCCTCTAATGCCAGAAACTGTTTCTGCAGGAAAGCACTGAAGACCTCCAGTGCCGGAAATAACTAGTTCTGCAGGAAAGCACTGGCGCTCTCTAGTGTCGGAAACAACTAGTTCTGTAGGGAAGCACTGTAGCCGTCTAGTGCCGGAAACTAGTTCTGCAGGAAAGCACTGAAGCCCTCTAGTGCCGGAAAATACTACATTTGCAGGAAAGCACAGGAGCCCTCTTGTGCCGGAAACATCTAGTTCTTCAGGAAAGCTCTGGCGCCCTCTAGTGTCAGAAACAACTAGTTCTACAGGAAATCACTAAAGCCCTCTAGTCCCGGAAACAACTAGTTATGCAGGAAAACACTGTAGCTGTCTAGTGCCGGAAGCTGATTCTGCAGGAAAGCACTGAAACCCTCTAGTGCCTGAAACTGGTTCTGCAGGAAACCACTGGCGCCCTGTAGTGCCGGAAACTGGTTCTGCAGGAAAACATTGAAGCCCTCTAGTAACAGAAACTGGTTCTGCAGGAAAGTACTGGCGCCCTGTAGTGCCAGAAACTGGTTCTGCAGGAAAGCACTGGTACCCTCCCGTGCCAGAAACTGGTTCTCCAGGAAAGCAATGTCACAATCTAGTGCCGGAAACTGGTTCTGCAGGGAAGCACTGGTGCCTTCTAGTGTGAGAAACTGGTCCTGCAAGGAAAGCATTGGTAACCTCTAGTGCCAGGAACTGTTCCACAGGAAAGCACTGGAGCCCTATAGTGCCGGAAACTGGTCCTGCAGGAATGCACTGGAGCCCTCTAGTGCCGGAAACTGATTCTGCAGGAAAGCATTGGTGCCATCTAATGACGGAAACTGGTTTTACAGGAAAGCAATGGCGCCCTCTAGTGCTGGAAACTGGTTCTGTAGGAGACCATTGCGCCCTCTACAGCCGAAATCTAGTTCTGCCAGAAAGCACTGGAGCCCTCAAGTGCTAAAACTAGTTCTGTAGGACATCATTGGCACCATCTAGTGCCGGAAACTGGTTCTGCAGGGAAGGTCTGGTGCCCTGTAATGCCAGAAACTGGTTCTGCAGGACAGCCCTGGAGCCCTCTAGTGACGGAAACTTGTTGTGCAGGGAAGCACTGGCGCCCTCTAGTGACGGAAGCTGGTTCTGCAAGAAAGCTCTGGCGCCCTCTAATGACAGAAACTTTTTCTCCATGAAAGCACTGTCGCCCTCTAGTGCCGTAAACAGATTCTTCAGGAAACCACTGGGGCCCTTTAGTGCCGGAAACTGGTTCTGCAGGAAAGCACGGGTGTCCTCTATTGCCGGAAATTGTTTCTGCAGGAAAGCACTGACGCCCTCTATTGCCGGAAACTTGTTCTGCAGGAAAGCACTGGCGCCCTCTAGTGACGGAAACTGGTTCTGCAAGAAAACAATGGCGCCCTCTAGTACCGGAAACTGGTTCTGCAAGAAAGCACTGGAGCACTCTAGTGATGGAAACTGGTTCTGCAGGAAACACTGGNGGAAACTGGTTCTGCAGGAAACACTGGAGCCCTCTAGTGCCAGAAACTGGTTATGCAGGAAAGATCTGGTGCCCACTAGTGCGGGAATCTTGTTCTTCAGGAAAGCACTGGCGCCCTCTAGTGCCGGAAACTGGTTCTGCAAGAAAACAATGGCGCCCTCTAGTTCCGGAAACTGGTTCTGCAAGAAAGCACTGGAGCCCTCTACTGAGGGAAACTGGTTCTGCAGGAAACACTGGTGCCCTCTAGTGCCTCAAACTGGTTCTGCAGGAAAGCACCNTATCTCTCTAGTGTCGGAAACTGGTTCTGCAGAAAAGCATTGAAACCCTCTATTGCGGGATACTGGTTTCTGCAGGAAAGCACTGGTGCCCTGTATTGNGGGATACTAGTTCTGCAGGAAAGCACTGGAGCCCTCTAGAGCTGGAAACTAGTTCTGCAGGAAAGCACTGAAGCCCTCTAGTGCGGGAAACAACTACATTTCCAGGAAAGCACTGGAGCCCTCTAGTGCCAGAAACTGGTCCTTACAGGAAAGCTTGGCACCCTCTAGTGCTGGGAACTGGTCCTGCATGAAAGCAATGGCGCCCTCTAGTGCAGGAAAACAATGGAGCTCTCAAGTGCCGGAATCTGGTTCTGCAGGAAAATATTGGAGCCCTAAAGTGCTGGAAACTGGTTCTGAAGGGAAGCACTGGAGCCCTCTAGTGCCGGAAACTGGTTCTGCAAAAGGGCACTGGAGCCCTCTATTGCAGGAAACTGGTTTGGCAGGAAAGCACTGCAGCCCTCAAGTGCCAGAATCTGGTCCTGCAGGAAAGCAATGGACCCTTACGTGCCGGAATCTGGTTCTGCAGGAAAATATTGGAGCCCTCAAGTGCTGGAAACTGGTTCTGTAGGAAAGCATTGGAGCCCTCTAGGGCTGGAAACTGGTACAGCAGAGGGAAGCACTGGTGCCCTCTGGTGTAAGAAACTGGTCCTGCAGGAAAGCACTGGCGCCCTCTAGTGCCAGGAACTGGTCCTTCAGGAAAGCACTGGAGCCCTATATTGCCAGAAACTGGTCCTGAAGAAGAGCACTGGAGCCTTCTAGTGCCGGAAACTGTGTCTGCAGGAAAGCAATGGAGCCCTGCAGTGCCAGAAACTGGTTCTCCAGGAAATGGCGCCCTCTAGTGTCAGAAAATAGTTCTGAAGGAAAGCACTGGTGCCCTCAAGTGCTGGAAACTGGTTCTGTAGGAAAGCCTTGGAGTTCTCTAGTGCCGGAATCTGGTTCAGGACGGAAGCACTGGTGCCCTCTATGCCGGAAACTGGTTCTGCAGGAAAGCACTGGCGTCCTCTAGGGCTGGAAACTGGTGCTGCAGGAAAGAACTGATGCCCTCTAATGCCAGAAACTAGTTTTGCCTGAAAGCACTAGAGCCCTCCAGTGCCGGAAACTCGTTCATCAGGAGAGCACTGGCGCCATGTAATGCCGGAAACTGGTTCTGCAGGAAAGCACTGGCGCCCCCTACTGCCAGAATCTGGTTCTGCCGGAAAGCACTGGTTCCCTCTACTGCCAGAAACTGATTCTGCAGGAAAGAACTCTAGTCCTCTAGTGCCGGAAACTGTTTCAGCAGGAAAGCACTGGAGACCTCTAGTGCCAGAAACTGGTCCTGCAGAAGGCCACTGCCGCCCTCTAGTGCCAGAAACTACTGCCGGAAACTGGTTCTGCAGGGAAGCGCTAGTGCCCTCTAATGCGGAACGTTTTTTCTACATGAAAGCACTGGCGCCCTGTAGTGCCAGAAACTAGTGCCTGAAATGGGTTCTGCAGGGAAGCGCTAGTTCCCTCTAGTGCCGGAAACTGGCTCTACAGGAAAGCACTGTCACCCTCTATTCAGGAAGCTTGTAGTGCAGGAAAGCTCAGGTGCCCTCTAGTGCCAAAAACTGGTTCTGCTGGAAAGCACTGGCACCCTCTCATGCCGGAAACTGGTAATGTAGGAAAGCACTGGTGACCTCTACTGCCGGAAACAACTAGTTCTGCAGGAAAGCTCTGGTGCCCTCTAGTGTCAGAAACAACTGGTTTGCAGGAAAGCAGTGGCGCCCTCTAGTGCTGGAATCTGGTACTGCATGAAAGCAATGGCGCCCTCTATTCCCGGAAACTGGTACTGTAGGAAAGCACTGGCGCCCTCTTGTGTGTGCAAAATGGTTGTGCCGTAATGCACTGGCGCCATCTACTGCCAGAGACTGGTTCTGTGGGAAGGAACTGGAGCCCTCTAGTGCCAGAAACTGTTTCTACAGGAAATCACTGGGGCCCCCTTGTGCCGTAACTAGTACTGCTGGAAAGCACTGGAGGCATCCAGTGCCAGAAAAAAGTTCTGCTGCAAAGCACTGGTGCCCTCTAGTGTCGGAAACAAGTAGTTCTGCAGGAAAGCACTTGAGCCCTCTATCCCGGAAACAA
Organism: Neotoma lepida; assembly: GCA_001675575.1. Lineage (NCBI taxonomy): Eukaryota > Metazoa > Chordata > Mammalia > Rodentia > Cricetidae > Neotoma > Neotoma lepida. The sequence goes on along the minus strand of LZPO01055498.1, from coordinate 36,754 downwards.
CTAGTTCTGCAGGAAAGCCCTTGTGCCCTCTAGTGCCAGAAAGTTTTTCTCCCTGAAAACACTGTCGCCCTCTAGTGCTGGAAACTGGTGCTGTAGGAAAGCACCGGCGCCCTCTATTGCCGTAACTGGTTCTGCAGGAAAGCACTGGCGCCCTCTTGTGCGGGAAAGAGGTATGGCAAGGAAGATCTGGCGCCCTCTAATGCCGAAAACTTGTATTGCAGGAAAGCACTGGTGCCCTCTATTCCCGGAAGCTGGTACTGCAGGAAAGCTCATGCCCCATCTAGTGCCGGAAACATTTTCCGCAGGAAAACACTGACGCCCTCTAGTGCGGGAAACTGGTCCTGCATGAAAGCACTGGCTCCCTGTAGTTCCAGAAACTTTTTCTCCATGAAAGAATTGTCCCCCTCTAGTGCCGGAAACGGGTTCTGCAGGAAAGCATTGGCGCCTTTTAGTGCCGGAAACTGGTTCTGCAGTAAAGCACTGGAGCCCTCTAGTGCCGGAATCTGGTCGTGCAGGACAGCACTGGCGCCCTCTAGTGCCGGAAACAACTAGTTCTGTAGGAAAACACTGGCGCCCTCTATTGTCAGAAACTACTAGTTCTGCAGGAATGTACTGAAACCCTCTACTCCCGGAAACAACTACTTCTTCAGGCAAGAACTGTAGCCTTCTAGTACTGGAATCTAGTTTTGCAGGAAAGCACTGAAGCCCTCTAGTGCCAGAAAAAAACTACTTCTGCAGGAAAGCACTGGAGACCTCTAGTGCCGGAAACAACTAGTTCTCCAGGAAAACATTTGTGTCGTCTAGTGTCGGAAACAACTAGTTCTGCAGGAAAGCACTGGAGCCCGCTAGTCCCGGAAACAACTAGTTATGCAGGAAAACACTGTCGCCCCCTAGTGCCGGAAACTGGTTCTGCAGGAAANCATTGGCACCTTCTAATGCCAGAAACTTTTTCTCCACGAAAGCACTGTCGCCCTCTAGTGCCGCAATCGGGTTTTGCAGGAAAGCACTGGCACCCACTAGTGCCGGAAACTGGATCTGCAGGAAAGCACTGGCACCCTCTATTGCCGGAAATTGGTTCTGCAGGAAATCACCTGGGCCCTCTTGTGTGGGAAACTGGTACTGCAGCAAAGCACTGGCGCCCTCTAGTGCTGGAATCTGGTACTGCAGGAAAGCACTGGCGCCCTCTAGTGCTGGAAACTGTTTCTGCAGGAAAACACTGGCGCCCTCTAGTGCCAAAAACTGGTCTGCAGAAAAGCACTGGCGCCCTCTAGTGCCAGAAATTTTTCTCCATGAAAGCACTGTTGCCTTCTAGTGCCGGAAACTTGTTCTGCAGGAAAGCACTGGCGCCCTCTAGTGCCGAAAACTGGTTTTGCAGAAAAGCACCGGCGCCCTCTATTGCCGGAAACTGGTTCTGCAGGAACACACTGTCGCCCTCTATTGTTGAAAACAACTAGTTCTGCTGGAAAGCACTGGAACCCTCTAGTCCCAGAAACAACTAGTTCTGCAGGAAAACACTGGAGCCCTCTATTGCCTGAAACAAATACTTATCCAAGGAAGCACTCTAGCCCTCTAGTGCCGGAAACTGGTTCTGCAGGAAAGCATTGGAGCCCTCTAGTGCCGAAATGTGGTAGTGCAGGACAGTACTGGCGCCCTCTAGTGCCAGAAACAAGAAGTTCTGCAGGAAAACACTGGCCCCCTCTAGTGTCGGAAACTACTAGTTCTGCAGGAAAGCACTGAAGCCCTCTAGTCCTGGAAACGACTACATAGCAGGCAAGCACTGTAGCTCTCTAGTGCCGGAATCTAGTTCTGCAGGAAAACACTGAAGCCCTCTAGTGCCGGAAACAACTATTTCTGCAGGAAAGCACTGGAGCCCTCTAGTGCCGGAAACAACTAATTCTGCAGGAAAACATTTGCGTCATCTAGTGTCAGAAACAAGTAGTTCTGCAGGAAAGCACTGGAGCACTCTAGTNTGGGAAACAACTAGTTATGCAGGAAAACACTGTCGCCCTCTAGTGACGGAATCAGGTATTGGAGGAAAACAGTGGCACCCTTTATTCCCAGAAGCTGGTACTGCAGGAAAGCACATGCCCCCTCTAGTGCCGCCAACATGTTCTGCAAGTAAACACTGGCGCCCTCTAGTCCCGGAAACAACTACTTCTGCAGGAAAGCACTGGAGCCCTGTAGTGCTGGAAACTAGTTCTGCTGGAAAGCACTGGAGGCGTCCATGGCCAGAAACAACAAGTTCTGCAGGAAAGCACTGGCGCCCTCTAGTGTCGGAAACAACTAGTTCTGCAGGAAAGCACTTGAGCCCTCTAGTCCGGGAAACAACTAGTTCTGAGGGAAAGCCTTGCCATCCTCTAGTGCCAGAAACTTTTTCTCCATGAAAGCATTGTCGCCCTCTAGTGCCGGAAACTGTTTCTGCAGGAAAGCACTGGTGCTCTCTTGTGCGGGAAACTGGTACTGCAGGAAAGCTCTGGCGCCCTCTACTGCAGGAAACTTGTACTGCAGGAAAGCACTGGCGCCCTCTAGTGTCGGAAACAGCTAGTTCTGCAGAAAAGCACTGGA
>LZPO01055497.1:51121-70671 GCA_001675575.1 Neotoma lepida | reverse complement strand
TCACAAGTAATAGGGGAGACAATCCTCTAACTAGACATCTCAGGACACTGAGCAAAACCTTCAGTGCCAGGAATGACTTACATTTTGTTGAACTGTTGGCCAAAAGAGCTCCACAGAACACNCACCATCACCACCAAAATCACAGGCTNTTACCAAGGCNATTGGTTTCTTTCCACAACCTGATGGTAAGGCCCTGTTGCTGAAAACNCTTAATGTCATCAAACATGGAGAAGCGGGGCTGATGGCCAACTAGAATCTACACCTGTAATGAATAGAGTTCATGATACTCAAAGGTACTCTAAGCACTGCCAGAGGAGAAAGGTAATCATTGGTACCATCTAGCTACTAATCCTGTCGCCTACAACAGCANCTAGCTGCAANATAGACTGCTCTGTAGTCTTGGCACAAACATTTTGGGAATGATCCACCACTTTTGACTGAATTTAAGGTCCAGTCCATGAGATGGAACCCATACCTGAGACTACTAAAGTGGCCAAGAACCTAAGACTAGATAGGCCATGGGCCNAAGGTAAAATCTAAGGTACTGTAATTCTTCTAAAGGAATATCACAATACAGTGAGTCCTAATGACCCACGACTATATTCACACCACAGTGCCTCACTCAACCCACATCAGAGAAGCTTCCTCTTGCAGTNGATGGGAATTAACACAGACCCACAACTAGACAATGTGCATAGAGTGAGAGACTTTGGAGTACTCAGTCCTAAATGAGATGTCTTCATCAAATTCTTCCTCTCAAGGCTCAGGGATCTATGTGGAAGAGGAGATTGAAAGATTGTAGGAGTCAGAGCTGATAAATGACTCCAGGAAAACAGTGTCTTCCAGACACAACGGGACTAATACTCATGTCTGTGCACAAAGACTGTGGCAACAGACACNAAGCCTGCACAGGTTAAATCAGACACAGGCTCCCACCTGCAGAAGCTACCTGCAATNGATACACACTGACAGAAGGAAAAGCAGCTTTCTCCAACCAGGTCTATCAACCACACCTCAGGGCAGGCCCCCTGCCCAGGAGTAGTCAACCAACACAAAACAAACTCAATGGTATTTTTGTGGACTTTTCGTTTAATTTTGCTTTGTTTGGGCATTTATTTTTTTGCCTTNTTGGTCTTTTGCCTGTTTGCTTTGTTGATTTTTTGTTTGTTTTCATTTTCCTCTCTTGTTTTATTGTTTTTGTTTTGAAAGAGAGAGAAAGTATATAAAGTTGACTGGGTAGGGAAGTGAGGAGCATTTGGGGGAGGGGAAACATGATTATAATATATGTATGATAATTTTAAATTAAAATGGACTGTAATTTTTTAAAAATGAAATGCCTACTAGCCNGGTTTGGAGGCTTATGCCTATAATCTCAGCACTTGGAAGGCTGGGGCAGGGGATTGCTGTGAGTTCAAGGCTAGCATGGACTACATAGTAAGTTCTAGCCTGAACTAGCGGGTGAGATCCTGTACCAAAACATAAAAATAAAATAAAAGTCTGCTAAGTGAATAAGTGATATATGAATAGATTAGTCGAACTTTTCCAGTATATCAGTACACCTTGAGCAACTGAGCAGCTTTTACTCAGGAAGGTGTGATTTATTCAGAAAGCCTCAATTACAGGAATCTTTCGAAGGCACAGTGGATACATACACTGAACACCGAAACGTCGCGTCTAAAGTCAGCCACAGTCCCATGTGATACATCTCCAACCTACAAGGGAGGTCAGACAATCTTCCCAACTCAGAGCAANGGCAGCCTGATCCCAGGAGCCCAAACACAAAAGCAAGCCAGGAGGCTGGAGGCATCCACNATGGTAAACAGGCTTCCCTGTCAGACACTCACTAAGAGCAGTAAGTCCCACAGGCTGCCACTTCACTCCTGTGACCCTTCAAATCCCATGGCCAAAGCTACTTGGCATTGACAGAAGACTCAGCCCCATCTGAGGCTCTGGGGTCAAACAGTTAATGCTGAAGGCTATTTAAAGAGATCTGATATAGCANCGAGGTCTTTAGGGTCAAGGTAATCTTGTTCCCAGTGTGGTCCCAGCCTTCTGCTTTTATTGAAGATTTATCTTGTGCCTATGTCTGTTTTTNTCCCCATCTTTCCTTTCATTCCTTTAAACCCAAGCCCCTACATTTATTTTTTTTCCTTTGAGAATCCNGTACATGCACATAACAAAAAATGATCTTATGTACTCTCCATTGGCCCCTCCAGCTCCCTCTGTATCATATCCCTCCAATGTCATGTCCCCCCTAATAACACACNAAGTCCAGGTAGTACTGTCCATGTGCATGGGTGTAAGCCCATTCACTGAAGTATGGGGAACCTGTTAGTTGCCATGCCCCCAAGTAAGGAGTGGTTCTCCTTCCTCAGCGGCTATCCATTGCCAATAGCAACTCAGCATGAGGTGGAGTGGGGACATCATCCACCCCATCTGTTTCAGCATTTCTCTGGATTGATATCATGTAGGATGTGCAGACAGCCATATGTGCTGGGAGTTCATGATTGTGATAGCCATGTCATGTGCACAAGACAGCATGTCACAGTGCTCCTCTCTAACCTTCAGCTCTTACATTATCTCTGCCTCCTCTTCTGATGTTTTCTGAGTGTTGTTGGGATTAATATAGATGTCCAACTCAGGGGTGAGCATTAAGATCCTCTCCTGATAAACTGGCCAGTACTCCGTATCCTTTAGGCCAGCTTGTAGTGCATCCCATCACTGGTGCTGACACTCCCAGAGCTGACTGAACGGAAGGAACTCTTCATACCAGCATCAAGCTTCTCCATACTACAGCTCCGTTCATTTTCATTCATCTTATCTATGTCGGATACCTCCTCTGTNGCATTCAATTGTCTCTATATTAATACGGATCGTCTGTGTATATCGCCTGGATGCCAAAATAATCTGCAACTCATTGGCATTCTCCTCTCTTCGTACTACTCTGCTGTATCAGTTGTGGTGGGCAGGATAATGGCTTCCCAAAAATGTCCATGTCCCATCCCCTAGAATCTAAGAATATGCTAGTTTACATGGAGAAGGGGAATTAAGTGTTCAAATAAAATTAAAGTCGATAACCAGTTCATCTTCAATTGAAGAGGCTATTCTGAAGTAACTGGGCAATTCCGATCTGCTCACAGGTGTGGAATAAGGGAGCAGAAGATGAGACAGGGAAATGCAACATGACCAGCATTCAGCTCATGATTGATGGACTGAAGATCTGGAGAGAGGCCCATAGTCTAAACATTATATCAGCATCCAGAAGCTGGGAATGACCATCATTTTACAACCAGCAAGAAAACAGGGATTCCAGCCCTACAACTGCAAGGAACCAGAGTCTACCAAATGCACAAGAAAACAAGTCCCCACCTAGAGCTTCCAGACAGGAATGGCCTCTTGATTTCAGCTCAGTTCTGGACCTATGAACCAAAAACCATGACACAACACACTTGTGTTGGTTAAGCCTTTTTTTCAGGAATTAATTCTTCAGTTTTGCCCAATGTCTTACACTGGCATTCTTCCGCTTTCTTTTCTCCATCCACATCAATCTCACTTTGAGCTGCCAGATATGATCAGAACCTGAAGGGTCTCCCACCTCTCAGTCATACCTTCTCGGGGACCAAATCTTTAACACACGGGCCCTTGGCAGACATTCAGCATTAAAACTAGCACAGAAGACTAGAGAGATGGTTCAGTGGTTAAGAGTGCTCGCTGCTCTTGCAGAGGACCCACAGTTGGTTCCCAGAACCCATGTCAGGTAGCTTGCAACTACCTGTGACTCCAGCTCCAGAGGGATCTAGTGCCTGTGGCCTCGCCCAGATACTTGCGCTCACATGCACACACACATACATACACACACATACACACACACACACACACACACACACAAACACACACACACTCCCAATTAAAAATAATAAAAACAAATATTTTAAAAAGCTACAACAGAAAATAGAAGAGACATAAGTTTCATATAACAGTATCTAGCCACAACAGTAAACAGTGGTGGCAGAGAGAGGAGCCCGCTTCATGAGCATTAAGCACAATGAGTAAGGGTAGAGTGTCATGGTGCCACATGGCAGTGTCTAGTGGTCAGTGACTTCATAAAGTGTCTTTTGAAGAAGGAACCCTTTGACCCACTGTAGCAGGAAAGACAACTGGATATGCAGCCACTCTGGTCAAGACTAGACTTGAAGGACATGGGGGAGAGGGGTGGTAATCCAAAAGAGGGTGTCATGCACGTGGAGAGCACCCCATTATGACTGACTCATAATTGGCTTTTATGCATGGGCATCAGGTGGCCTCATGTGACCAGCCTTCTCATCATAGAGGGAGCTACGCTGTATAATTCACACGAGGGTAAGAGGCACCTGAAGCTGTTGGGAAAACTGTTCTCAGCAAATGGCAATCAGACAAGCAGTGCCAGTCAATCAACAAAACGAACTAGTAACAACAAAAATCCCACCACTAAACTACACAGAGCTTCCTGGGCCTTCCCTCCCGTTACTCAACTGAGATTCTCCAGCTGTATCCAGGAATCGGCACCATTTCCAGATAGGCAAGGGGATTTTTAGGGGCACCATTATTTACCAATGAACCTGCATTTTGCTGTTGAGTTGACATGAAGTGAATCTAAGCTTGATGTCTTTAATCTCACCTCCCAGAGGCTTAAGAGCTATGAAGCACAGAGAAATTATCCCAATCACACCACAGGATCAGATTGGCTCTCAGGCAGCTTCCAGACCATACAGGATCCATCACATCTTACCTGAACTACTGAGTCAAGAGCACAATGCTGTGAGGACCTGGAGAGCCAGGATAGTCCTGTGGAGCATAGTCTCCAGATGTGTGCATCACCTGCTAGATTATTTCCTGAGGCGAGCATCATTTCCTGTGTAGTCCCAGAACTTCTTGGTCTTAGGGAAGGTTATCCATGTTGGGTGGAAAGACGGTTCCTCTGGAATGACTCCAGAGGATTCTCTCTCCCCTCTCTCTCTCTCTCTCTCTCTCTCTCTCTCTCTGGTATGTGTGCAATATATCTACCCATTCACATGGGTGTGTTTACATATACATGCACACGTACGCTGGAGGCCAGATGTTGATGTTAGACATTTTCATCTGTCACTTCCCACCTCCATTTTGAGACAAGGTCTCTCGTTGACACGGGAGCTCATTCATTTGGCTAGGCTGGATGGCTAGTGAGCTCTGGTGACCCTCCTACCTCCATCTCCCCAGCTCTGGGACTACAGGAGCACATCACAGCATTCGGTTAGTGTGGGCACTGGCAACGGAATTCAGTTCTTCATGCTTGTGCTGCAAGCACTGTACGCGCTGAACCGTCTCCTTGGCCCAGAGGCCATCTCTCTCNTGGACAATTAGGACAGGAATCAGCAAACTTTTGTAAAGGGCCAACAGAAAATATTTTCAGCTCTGAGAGCCATCTGGTCCCAAAATGCCCCATTCTGTCATTTTNTCACAAAAGTGGCTATAGATATCATACAAATGAATAGATATAATCTATTCCAATACAATTNGACTTATCGGATTGCCAGTCTTACGTTGCCCACCCCTGCCCTGGATTCAAGGTAGATGTCCTTCTTTGTGCTACTGATAAATGGATACTGTGATATAAATAACTCAGCAAAAGCAAAGAGAAACATTTAAACTCAACCTTCTGCCTGCTCTATGCACAACTCAAAACCCGTTACGCTATTCNGGTGGCTGCTGATTTAGCTTCCTAATTATCCTTTGCTNGGGATGATATTAATATGGGTTTACATTCTCTGAGCAGAACCCACTGGGGACCGCAAGGAGGCCGTGGGTGAATGTGGTGAGAGAAGTGAGAAAAACTGGCCTTGAATTAAAATTAGCTACAAGTAATTGAGAGAAGANTGTCTGTAACTGCCAGTGGGAATGAGAGATGCCCCTGAGAGCGGCGGTATGTTTATTAAATTTGAAAATGGCATCTTTAGCCTTCATTTACCTGGCTCCCAAAGGTCTGTGCTCAAGTTGTAAAGAGTCACATGGGGAGGGGCCCTCTACTGTGCTAGGGAGGGCCTTTCCTTCCTTTCCTTGTTCATCCTAGAATATAGAAAAAAGCAGTGCGGGGGTCGACGAACATCTGGGGATCACCTGCTACCTGTGACATAGCTGGTGAGCTGCTTTACAACTACTGAGTGAGCACACATCCTTTACTGAATGCTTGTGGAATTTATTTCAGTTGAGCCTCTTGATGACCCCACTCATGAGGTGCTGTTATTATGCCCTTTTTTAGTGTCCACAATTTCAGAAGTTTCTTAGCCACAGGCCCGGTTCAGGCAGGCTTTCTGATGTAATGGTGCTCAGCTTGAGCCACAGTGGTGAGCTGCATGTCATTGTTTATTTCATAAAAAGCTCCCCAGAAGGGGGTAGGAGAAGCCTCATTTTACAGGCAAGACCAGAGAGACTTCCTCATGGCTACATGCAGAGTCAGGGGCTACCCTAGCTCTAGGACCATCAGCATTTAATGTCCCTCGGTTCTATTCTCTGTTGCTACCAAGTGGCCAAGGCCAAGTCTTTGGCCACCTTCATTTCAAAGTTCACTGCTGCCTAGTTGAGATAACACTAACTGATTTGCCTCTCAGGACAGGGGGAGCTCAAATAATAATCTTACAGTTGTGAAATGATCTCTCTCTTTCTCTCTCTCTCTTTCTCTCTCTCTTTCTCTCTCTCTCTCTCTCTCTCTCTCTCTCTCTCTCTCACTAAAGATTGAACCTAGGCCCTAACACAGTAGGGCCTCACCTCCACTGAGCTACACCCCTAGACTTTCTAACTGTTCTTTCCTCACGTTTTGATTTTTTAGACAAGATCTCTTTCCATCTCATCTAGGCTAGTCTTCAACTCATGATCCTCCCGTGTCAGCCTCCTGAAGCTGGGGTTATAGCCTTGTATACCAAGCCCAGCTGAAATGATTCACGTTCAATATGATAAAGCACTTAATAATTGTAGCTTATTGATTGAGATAGAAGTCTGGGGAGTGGTAAATCTGGACCCAGAATTCTGGTTATGAAATTGTCATGTGGCAGCTGGGGAACCACTGGCACATTCTCAAACATCCCTGGTCTTGAGTGTTTTTATCTGTAGAGCACTACGATAACCACTGCACAGGGAAAGGCTGTGTTTTGAGTATAAAATTATATACTTTTAGAACCTGACATCTAGGTACCAAATGGTCATTTCTTATTAATTTCACATTGGTTAGAGAAGTGGAAGAATACGGAAATACCAAGGTGAGAAATGAAGAACTCGGGGTGACAACTGTAGTTGAAAATCGAACACTTGATGGAATTCACGGTGCCCACTGGCCTTCTGCTTGGGGGAGTCCTGTTATCAGACTCACTCAGAGCTGCGATCATACAGATACTTTTGCAGATTCCCTGGAAATAGTTTCTTGAGGTCTTGCTGGATGATCTCCTTGCAGTCCCTTAGGAAAGTGAACAACTATAAAGACTAAGTATGTAACTGCTGCTGCAAGCTTGGGGGTGAGTGGAGAGGCCCCAGGTTTAGTTTCCCAGTGCTGGAGAAAACAAAGGGACAGGAGACCCAAGTCCTTTGCTGCTGATTCACACATGCTAAAACTGGTTGGGGATTTCTGTGGCCTTTGTTGGAAGTAATGGGCCCAAAGGCAGCCACCATGAGCTGCAGATTGTCTTCTAGTTTCCTCTAGGCCAATTCACTGGAATTGAGAATGTTCTCTCTATCTGTCTAGAGCAAGACAGCAATTTNCTCAGCAGGCCAACTCTCCTATAACTTTGGCTGCATTGGTGAACAGCATCCTTGGGTGCCTCATGAGGCTGAGTGTAGAGTGTCAGCCTGTTTCCCTGGGGACATACATTTCATGCGATAGGACAAGATGTGAATTCCCAAGTGAAGAGTCACCAAAGCAACAGTATCTGACATCCATGCTTTGGGGAACAGGGCAAGTTTTGAGGCTTGGAGATCCTAACATAATTTCTAAAGGCTGAACAGACTACAGGTGTTTCTGTTACTGCAGCAGAGATGAAGAGACTGTTGGAGACTGTCAGTGATGCATACCCTTGAGGTTGACTTTCTTGCACATGTGCAGAGACCATGGCTACCCTGTGAGTTCAGGGGTAAGGAGAAATAGCAGTGTTATGAGAGNCCTCTTTTTGTAGTCTTTGGAGGCATTCTTTATGTCTGAATCCTTAACAGCACCGATGCTGGGAGATCAGCACTTTCCTTGGACTCAGACCACAACTGTAATGTGCATTTGTGTTGAGTACTGACTGTGTGCCAGACACTGCAAGTTCTATTTACTGATATGAGGACTTAGAACACCCTGAAAGGAAGTATTAGCACTCCCATAAANTATGATAAAATTTAGATGGCAAGAGGTTTGCTGACTGGCCCAAGGCTGTGTGACTGGTAAGTGACTAGTAGTTGGCTTCACAGCCCTGACCACTCTTAACTCCCCATTATCTTTCTCCCTGTCGCATGCATTCCTTTAGTTTTTCTGCATAAAGCTACTTTCCCTGTGCTAAATTATGTGGCATTGAAACATAGTTCTATCTCTTGACCAATTATCATATATTCCTATATGTCCTCCCCAGCTCTGCTCAGTCCTGTCAAGGAGCTTGAGGCAAAGATTGTAACATGAGTGTGTTTGATGATAGCCCTGGTGAAATGAGTGACCTTGGCTAAGGTTTCAGGATAATTCTTTAGAGCATTGTTCTGTACTCACTTCCTTTACCAGCTGTCAAGGGAACTTGTATTATATTCTCCTTAATGGAAAGATCCATTTCCACCTCCACCTCGCCCCTCCCCAAATGCACCCCCACAGCCCTACATGCCTGTCCACACTGCTTTCAAACGACTCTTTACAAATTAGCCCCTTTAGTTCTCCCTGTAAGGGAGTGGGGGTGATCTACAGGTGCACGAGTAAAGAGGTAAAGTTGATAGTGTAAGGACTGAACTGTTTCTGCACTTTGCCTCTTTTGTTGTTGACATGTGCTTGATCTGGTTTTGGAAAAACAAAATCAAGACAATTTTAATCAGTAAATGAGTCCATTAAATGGAGACATCATTGCCTTCTATCCTAGAATCTTACAGTTTCAAAAATTCCTTTTCAGGATGTTAAGGAAAGTAGCCCTTTGAGGGTACTGGCATAGACACTTCTAGCTTATATGAAGAGTGCACCTGTTCATTTTATTTTGTTTTAATAGGGAAAGCACGTTCTGCTCAGAGCCTTGCTCTGGTTTGCTTAGAAGTATACATCAGCATCTCACAGCACGAATGCTGTCCTATGCTCAGTGTGACGTACTTTCCCATTTCTCCTGCTTTCTCATCCTATGTACCATAAGTTGCATAAAAATAGTTTTGTTTTGTTTTTTAGTTTGTACACTTATTAAAATTGATGAGCTGATTACTACACATTATTATTAAGTAAATTCTGGAAATTTCATTGCTAGTTTATGCTATGGGTTTTCCTTTGTAGGTCTTAACAACTGTGCAGTAAGATGTGGACATTATTAATGGCATAGAGAAGAATTCCATGGACCTAAAAAGTCCTGTCCGCTCTAGCAATTTATTTCTCCATCCCACTGCCCACCTGTCCCCAAGCTCTGGACAGCCACTGTTATTTGGCTTTGATTCCAGAATGTCGTACACTTGGACTCTTCTGTAATATTACCCTTTTAGATTGATTTTTAGAATATTATTTTAACTTTAAAAACCAGTGAAGCCAGCTGTTAAATCCACTAATTGCAGCCCACCAATTTGCATTAAATGCTTGAACTCTTTGAGCAAGGTAAATGGAAGGTACTGCTTTATCATAGCAACCAATTGGGGGGTAATTGTGGGGGAGCTTTGAGGTTAAGGTTGGTCAGGCAATGAGAGTTGAGCTAACCATTTCCCCCAGTTTGGTAATCACTGGCCCACTTGACCCTCTCAGTTTGTTCTGTTCTTTAAAAATTCATATATTCATCTACTTGCCCATCCANTTGTCCATCTATTTAACCACTCATTTGTCCATCCATCCATCTATCTGTTTGTCCACCCACCTGTCTATCCACCCTTAAATCTGTCCACCCTACTCCTAACCCACTTGGGATATGTTGTCTACGAACCGCAAAAATTTTACATATCCTTGAGATATGTGTAGTATTGACATGTGCACATCTGATATTTACTTATGACACCGTACTAATGGTCTTATTCTGTTTTTATTTTCCAGCTATGACTGGTAATCTACTTTGGTACTTCTTCCCACTAAATAGAGACCAGATTAATGTCACACACCNTGCTGACTCTCTGGCCCCTCACTGTTCATCACCTAGATTGTTGCCAATTCTAACCCTCCACCAGCAATNGAGTGAGGAACAGTTCACAAACCTTATAATTTTCAAACATGGAAATCCATGGACAGCCATCATTCTTGCCTCAATACCCATGTGACTGTGAGCCCAGCATTTTGCTTTCAAAAATTCCAAGAGTATGCTTAAGTTCAGGGGAAGATGAATACTTTACTGAGGATTCTGTAGAAAAACAAAGATGAGGATGACTGCCCAATTTCCTTCCTCTCCTGTAGCCTCAACATTTCTATACAGCTCAAGTGTAAAGTGAATTACCTCTTCACACTTTCCAATCTGATCTGCAAATGCAAGATTCTCCTACGGCTGCCTCTTTCTTAGAAACAGTATGTCTGTCCCTTTGGGTTTGCATGTGGACTTCAGCTATCCAACATATATAAAAGATTGCATGTGAACAATTTTTTGGTGTGTTATTCTTCAACTTAAATATAGTCATAGGAATGTGTTAAGAGGTTTACATTTTATTATAGGGCAAGTTAGTTGTGCTTCATCAAAGATCCTCTGTTTGGTTCCTGTGGTGTCACACACATGGGAAGCAATGATTGCTGTAGAGTAGGAGGGGGACAGAAAGCATACAGCTGTGTGGCTGCCTCAGAGTGCCCAACTGTAATTTGGATGCATGTGACTTTCATCTAGCCCTGCCTACAAGGGAAAGAGCTTAATTTCAGCATATATGTGCATTGTGTAGAGTAAGAATGTGTTACATGCCAAGTATTTCTATACTCAGTGATTTGCATGTGCTACTTTCCTGAATCCTTGGGATTGACTGCTGAAATTGAAATTGTAAATGATCCTCTCCAAGTGTAAACCAACATAAACCTGTCTGCCCTTTAGTTGCTTCTTTTCAAGTCTATGGTCACAGCAGTGAGGAATGTAACTAATAGAGAATGTGCCATTTCCCATTGAAGGAGAGACCTAAACTGAGTCCCAACAGAGCTCAAGGCACAAACACAAATGGCAAGCAGGAAATTCTGCTGTTTGGTTTCTAGATCCCGTTCTCCTGTAATGTCTAAATAGCTCTAGGCAGACAAAGATTATAGGTACTGAGACACTAAGGAGCAAATGTGAAGAACTAAGTGATTTAGGGTTTAAGATTCAAATCCAAGATGGTGTCTTGATGGTTCTTGGCTGTGTTATCAATCTGGGTTTTCTGGAGAAAATACCACATGGTTATGAAATCCAAAAGATTCTCAGTATGCTGTTTGCAAGCTGATGAAAGAGAGAATGGGTTTGGGGAAAGTGACAGTATAATTGCCAACCAAAGAGCAAAGGCCCAAGGACCTGGGGCTATGACGTCCAAGGGCAGATGTTTGTCTCAGCTGCAAAAGCGAGGTCAGCTCACCCCTCTTCTGTGTTTTTGTCCTATCAGAGCCCTACCGCGGTCTGAGGAGCCTGCTCCCACTGCTGAGAACAGAGCTTTCCTCAATCCATTGATTCAAATGCTAATCTCCTCTGGAAATAACCTCGAAGACAGACAGAGAGATTATGTTTTATTCAGTATGTGGGTGCTCCTTAACCAGGTCAAAATGACACATTAAATGAACTATCCAAGACTATTATAATAAAATTCCATAAAGTGAATAGCTTATAAACATAAAGTTATTTCTCATCTTTTTGGAGAAGGCTGGGAAGCCCAGGATCAAGGATTGGGCAGACTTGGTGTCTAGTAGGAGTCAGTTCCCTGATTCATAGGGGCTACTTCTTGCTCCATCCTCAGATAATAGAAAGGGCAACTGAATCTGCTTGAGCTGATGTTACAAGGGCATTATTCCCATTTGGGATGGCTCTGCTCCCATGACCTAATCACCTCTCCTTTCACCCTCCTCCGTATCATCACCTTGATGGATATGAGTTTTGGGGTGGGTGGACACAGACATTCAGACCAGAGCAGATGGCTCATTTTAATTCCTATTCCTGGAGCTTCCATTTATGACCAGCATTACAAAATACCCTGGGAAATGTACAGACATCACTACTTAGGGATATTTTTCCATTTTTCACTCTGAAAATGGAAATCATATTTTCCTGGCTCCCAAAAACATAGCCCTGTGATTTGCTTTAGCAGATAAAATATGAGCAACATAGTATGAGTTATATCCTGACAAAAACTTTGAATTACCAGGGAGAGATTTTGGACCAGGAGTGATATGTTGGCTAAACTGTAACCTGCTGACCAAATCCAGCCCTACTTGCCTTTGTAAATTCAATTTTCTTGAAACACAGCCATATTCATCCATTTACATATTGTATGTATGTCTTCATGCTCCAGTGGCACAGCGGAGTAGCTGCAGTGAAAGATCTCATGGCCTCCAAATTAAAATTCATGAGACAAGGTTTCTCAACTACTGCTTGAGACAGTTTTCTGCTCAGTCAAGCGAAGAGACTGAGTATCCCTGGGATAAAAACATAAACTCGACTGCTTAGCATTTCATGGGAAAAAGGCATCATAGAGGGCTGTCTAGCCCTACTGTAGACCTGAATGACTAAAAAATAAGCTTTTGTGATGTTAGGGCAAACAAAGTTTTGATTATTTGTTAGCAAGGCATAATTCAATATTTCCTGACTGATGAACAAGTTGAATTAGTCAATGCTGGGGGTGGGGAAGTGGAAATGCTCTTGATTGGAGTGTGTTGTGGGTCAAGGTGGTGATAGATGTGGACATGCAAGGGTGGATGGGTGTTACTGCTCTAGGGACTGCCACATCCTGTGATTTTAAAATGGAAAGCTCTGGGCCAGAGATTGTGGATAAGTTCTCATTGTTCAGAGATTTTCTCACCAGACTTAAGGTCAAAGGAACTTCCAGGTAACTCACTGGTTAAAAATAGGCATGTTTCTCAGAAAAAAAGTTCTGCAAATTTTTGCATAAAGATTTTTGGTTTTCATTGTTGACATAATAAGGGCAAATGTGATCCCAGTTCTGAGCTGCTATTTGTGGTATCACCCTACAGGAATGTTCTTGTCCTCAGGATCCACTATTAAGTCCCTCTGTGATGACTGGTGTTCAACTCTGATCAGCAAGTTGCCTGGTAGCATTGAGAAGATGTATGCTTGCTGACCAACTGATAGTCTGTCTACGCTAGGCTTAGTTGTTAGTTGCANGTGATACATGGTTTAAGAACAGCAAAATAAATTAGAATAACTTCAGTGGTTTCAAAATATTTGCAAGTGAACAAAAAGGCTAACTCAACAAAGAAATACCAGCATTTTGCTTCCAAGTGTGTGAACTCTTCAACGTAAAGAAGGGTCAAAATACTAGAAGTTGATTTCTATAAAGACTGAGGCAAGCTCACCAGTTCCACCTGGATGGGAGAGTCATTTTGATGGACACTTGTTCTGCCCTTTTCTATTTCATACGCTTAAGCCAAAAGGTCAAGGGAAAAGTGATTCATCTTTATGATTTTGAATGATGACCTTAAGTACATTCAGAAACAATAAAGACTGGGTACTATGGATCCCAGAGGGTTGATGGATTGTACAAATACATGTCCGTTATATTCATAAACACTTGGCTGGGGCACAAATGCGTCATATCTACCTTCTCTAACACACACAGGCACTGTCAGGGCACAGAGGTGGGTCTCAGCAGCTTCTGTTGGAGATGAATTCAGAACAGTTAAGAGGAGAGAAGGGATGTGAGAACACGAATTGGATAAGGCCTTGAGGGCTGGAGCATGCAGGAAGAACACCGGTTCTGGCTGCATTCTTAATAGTGCTTGCTGTTGACTAGCAAAGATAGAGGCCACAATGATCTTGAAGAAGCTCCAGCCAAGACTCCACAGCCATCATCTGCTCCACTATATCTTAAAGAAAGACAAAAGACACTTACCAAGCCTCGTTTCTTATCATGCTAGAAGAAATGAGTAAACCACCAATTCTAAAAACTTTGTAAAAAGTGGTGTGTGTGTGTGTGTGTGTGTGTGTGTGTACCTTGGTGCACATGTAGAGGTCACAGGACAACCTTAGGTGTCCATCCTTGTCTTCTACCTTACTTCAGACAGTTGCTTGCTGTTTGCTGCTAAGTACACAGTTGTGCTGGCTAGTTTTTTGTCAACCTGACCCAAGCTAGAGTTATCTGAGAAGGAGTAACAATTAAGAAAATGCCTCCATTAAGTCTAACCTGTAGGCAAGTCTGTGGGGTAATGGCTTTCTTAATGATTCATGTGGGAGGTCTCATCCTCTAGGAAGTGGAGCAACCCCTGGACAGGTGGTCCTCNGTGCTATAAGAAAGCAGGCTGAGCAAGCCATGAGGAGCAAGCCAGTAAGCAGCACTCCTCCATGGCCTCTGCTTCAGTTCCTGCCTCCAGGTTCTTGTCTTGTTTGTATTCCTGACCTGGCTTCACTCAGTGCTGGACTGTGCTTTGGAACTGGATAGTGTGAAATAAACTGTTTCCTCTTCGAGTTGTTTGTTCATAGTGTTTATCACCATGAATAGAAACCCTAAGATGACAGNCTATCTAACCCACAAACTTCCAAGGATTCTCCTGTTTCNACTTACCACTTTGCAGTAAGATCCCTGTGGTTACAGACAAATACCATTGCATCCAGGCTGGATGTGAGTGCTGGGGATCTGAACTCAGGTCCTCACATTTGTGTGTGGCAAGCACTTTACCCACTGAGCTATAGCAGCCCTATATGAGTTTTCACAAAATATTACTTACTTTGTAAGGTAACACTACCTTAGTCATAACAATTATAAGCAGTAGAGTNGTGGAAAAGGGATCATGCCCACCCCCAAAAAACAAACAAACAAAAAACCCTTCTTTGTAGAGAAATAACATGAAGCATTTCAGAAAACCTGCAGGAATAGGATTTTGCACTCTCCCAGGGAAGCCAGATGGAGGCACAAATTCCTGCTAAGAGGACAATTGAGATATCTGGTAACTATGGTGGCCTCGTTAACACTCTATTAAACTCAGTTTGCTATCAACAGAGGGCTGCTTTGCTTTCCTTCTATTTGGGTTATCTTTCAAATTATAACAGCACATCACCAATACTCCCTTTGGGTCAAAAGACTGTTTTCTTTACTTTCTTATATTTTATTAATCCATTCTTCTTCTCCTGTGTCTGCTCTCAGAATCTAAAAATAGCCCTTGCTTTGAAATGGTAGCTGCTAGTATCAGGTGACAGTGGTGGGAGGAGACCAGGGCTCCCCACAGCACCATTGTGCCTCACCAGACACATGACAATGTGGGATCCACTTAGATTTTGGAGAGGCTGGGGGCTTTGTGGGAAAGAGTGTGCCCTTTCCTGCATACCTAGTTTCATTAAAAGTGGAAAACCAAATACAGAGCAAAGGGGATGAGAGTCNCAAGGAAAGCTCTGGTTTCTATGACAACCCAAGGAGTGCACACATCAACACTGAGANAGGTCTGAACTGGGGCAGTAGTGCTGACAGCTTCACCTAAAGCCTGTCATTGAATATTTCCTTACCCTAGTGCCTTTATCAGCTATCCTCCAGCTCCCTAAAGACTTGGAGTGGACAGGGACCATGTAGTTTCCTTAAGATTATTTACCAAGATAATTGGGATTCAACTACTCATCCCATGTTTCTCTGACCTTGGGGATTCCACATTATCAACTTTTAAACACACATTCAGAGAGAGAAGGCGTGTGTGTGTGTGTGTGTGTGTGTGTGTGTGAGAGAGAGAGAGAGAGAGAGAGAGAGAGAGAGAGTCTAAGTTACTAGAGTTTCTGGCAATGGGTATCTATGGAAAGTTGCATACAAATCCAACACACAACATCTCAACATGCACATGTGATCACATGCTCAGGACACACTCATTCCTCACAGGGAGACCTGTGCTTCTCTCAGTCGGTTTTGTCTTGACTTTACNTTCAACGGGCATGTTGAGCAGAACTGCTCCAACCAAGCTGCACAGTAGAATCATATATGGTAAGTTGTGTTTTTCTTTCTTTTTTTTTCTAATTAAAAGAAAATTCAAAAGCTATTGTGACATCCAGGTCCACTTCTTGATTTGATTTCCTTTAATCCTTACACATCAGCATCTTTTGAAACANTCCTCCCAAGAGATTCAAATGTTACTATCATATTCATTCATTTAGAAGAAATACCTTAGCAGACGTCTATTCCTAGGGACTGGCCTGGATCTGAGATCTTTGAAAGTATGGAAAATCCAGTTCACTGCCAGGAGGCAAACATGCAGGCAAGTGAGTGCTGTGTAGGTCCTGGCCTGGTCTGAAGGCGACAACTTGGGAGAGGTGAATGGTTGGCCTTGTTTGAAGAAGGCCGAGAAAGTCATCATGGAAGAGAAGACAATCTTAAACAATGGAGACATGTCATAGGTGGCTAAAAGATGGAGAATTACTGTGAAAAGGATGTAACATGACAGAATCCAGAGGGTTTGATAGCAGAAAAGATAGCTTGATATTACTGACANATAAACTAGGGGGCTGTTCTAAAGCAAGAAGCAAATCTGTATATTAGTGAAATATAAGTCAGGAGAAAATATACAAATTAAATCACAGACAGAGAAAAGGATGACANTTACCACCCCCTTCAAAAGCACAAAGTACTTATGGTTGTAAGGTCTAACATAAATAAAAATAGAAACTCCTGCCCAAAAAAGGAAGAGAAGGAATGAGGGNAAAATACCATTTGAAAAGTGANGATGGCAGGGATATCTGATATGGACAAAACCATCTGCTTCAGAAGAAAGTGTTAGGAATCTGAAATGGCATAGATATAAAATAAACAAGTCTGGACCTATCATAGTAAGATCACTGAAAACTAAATATAGAAAGAAAGTCCACAAAATCNCCTGTCCCCAAAGATGTTATCAAACAAATAAAAGGGGAACTGGTCATGGANTTGGCAGAAAATGAGATATAGAGAGAAAAGCAATGACAACAAACAAAGTCTGAAGATCATGGAGTATGTGTAACAAGTTAAAAGNAAGGACAGGCCTAGAATTGGCCATCACAAGGCCCCACAAGAAGAAAGAATGTGGATCTAGAGCAGGGAGGGGTGTGATTCCAGACAGAATTAGGAAGTTCAAGATGCAAGAAGTAGGGAAGGCAGATCTGAGAACATTAGCTGTCTAAAACAACAATAACACATTTTACAGAACTGGACACACAGAATCTAGACTCATACAGAAGCAGATGGCATAGGAAGGGCCAGGTAAATAGGTTCTTATATTTTAATTCCATATACTTTCTGGATAATATTTCTAATTTATGTTAGATCTGACAAACTGATAGAAGGGATTACTGCCAAGATAAAGATGATAGATGNGATTAAAATGAATAAATAATGCCATGAGTAGTCAAGGGAGAGAANAGNAAGAGCCTGAGAGGCTGAGCAATTCAAACTCAACTACGTTGAGGTTGGAAAATGCAATACTTCATCCTCCAAATGAAAGGTGAATGGGAAAAACCTTAAATTCCGCTTACAAGAGAAATGCCATGAACAGCAAGACTGGGAGGTAGAAAGAAATCTTTCACATTGGGGCATTTAAAAAAAATGGAATTCTATTTACAAAAAAAAAAAAGAAATTTTACAGTGCAAGCCTCAGGCTTCCAAACAGATCCCTGCATTCTCTATTTGTTGCTCTCACTGCTCAGATGTTTCCTTGACACAAAATGGAGAAAGTTGGAGTCCTGTCCTAGCTCTGCTCACCTGCGAACACAGTGAGCTCTGACCGCCACAGCCCGCTTATCAACTCCCAATGTCCTAAATCACTTCAACGACTCACTCGAATATCAAAGCACCTGCCAGGCCTGATTCCTAGTTTATAACTAGGGATGAAGAGGTGAATCAAATACGGTGGCTGCCTTCAAACTTTACAGTTCAGAAGGTTAGACCAGCACATAAACAAATAGGTACCATAAAGGGATTCGTCTGCCCTGTTCAGAGTACACAGNATGAGGACAGAAAGAAATCAGACACAAGCACGTTAAGGAGAAGGAAGCCTGGGGCTTCAGCAGATGTAGACACGCTCAGTAGGACTCATGCACAGACGGGGGTCACTTTCAGTAGACCCAGTGANTGTCCCATCTTTGCTCTTATAAATAATATCTATAATAAGCCACCACACACTTAGCAGAGATATAATAAAAGTGTGGCTGCTTAGTGAGTTGGAGGCCGGTCTGGGATACAGGAGACTCTATCTCAAAAATTAAAACTAAGTATGAACCCCTGATCATGCAAATATTTGAATAAGAAACAAACAAAAAAAGAGACAATATCAGAACCCAGAATTCATGAAGCATGTTTACAGGTCAGTAAGGAAGGACAGCATGCCATCAGCAGGCACTTCTCAAAACAGGCTGTTCAAAAGGTGGTGCCAATGCTGAGATGTGGTTGCCTTCACAAATGAACAGACGCAAACTAAAATCACAGAGGGATGCTGANTCACAAGGCTGTGGACATGGAAATCAAACCCACGAGATACTATGAAAGGGATGGAAACATGAAATTCNGGCAGAAATACCAAATGTTAGCCAGGATGTAGAGCAGGGGATTCTGATTGTCTAAAGGGACTGGAACTTGAAAAGCTCCTTTAGAAAACACTGATATTATCTTCTAAGTTAACTGGATACATGTGACCCGTGATTTCTCTTCTATTATAACTCAATAGCACTGTGTGAGCATGGGTACCAGTGACAGGTAAGCAACACATTCATAGCAATATTTTTTCATACTATAATAACCCTAAATGTCTAAGTGACACATACATAAGAAGGAATATCATACAGGTAGAACAATTAATAAGCTGTAATCACACAAATAATAGGGACAAATTTATTAAATAAAAATTTGGGGTGGGATAATCTAGGCCCAAAGAGTAGGTGCTGTAGGCTTCTGTTTATTTAGCTTTAAAAAAATGAACATCTGGAGTCAGACATCAAAAAAATTCATGCTGAGGAAAGAACAGAGTGATTGAAAAGGCATGAGGAGAGCTANTAGAATTCTTGTCAAGTTCTATTCTTGACAAAGATGGTTGTTTTCATGCTTTGCTTGTNAAGACAGTGACTGAGAGAAATTGTTGTTGTTTGTACGCTTCTCTGAATGTATATTATATTCGAGAATNCCTTTAAAGTGTATCATTCAGTTATGTATTCCCACCTACCTGAGTCCCAGTTTGCAACTACAGATTTTGCAGTTATGACAATAAAGGAGCAGGTAAGCCTTGCAAAAAGATCCATGACTTTCTGTGAATG
>LZPO01055497.1:16717-33046 GCA_001675575.1 Neotoma lepida | reverse complement strand
TTCAGGAGGGAGGGAGAATGAGAGGAGCAGAGAGAGAGTGAGAACCACATCTGCAAGTCTTTACCTGGACCTCTTCACTTTGAATAGAGTCTTAGAAGAGTCGANAAAAGAAAAGATTTGTGTTTGCTTCCCTATTTGAGCCTAGAAGAAAAACTCACCAAATTTTAGAAGGACTCAGACCCAGNACACATTTTTTTGACTCCGCAGTGGTGTGGAAAAACATTTGAAAATTCCCCCAATAAAGAGGTAAAAGGATAGAGTGATAATAGGAGCCAGTCAGGTTGAGACTAGGGTGTTTGTGGCCACAGACTGGGGATATTGCAAGGCTGGACAGGTACCAATGACTAGTGATCAGAGACTGTGTTGATTAATTTTCATTTTTAACTTGGCATAACCTAGAGTCACCTGGAAAGAGGGAACCTGAATTGAGGAACTGCCCAAATCAGATTGGCCTGTGGCTATGNCTGTGATGGATTGTATTGATTGACAGTTTATGTGGAGGGCCGAGTCTGAAGTGGGCAACGCCATCCCTAGGCAGATGGGTCTGGGCTACACAGGAAAGCTAGTGAAGTATGAGCTTGTGAACAAGTCAGAAAGCTTCCTCCCTGGTTTCTGCTTCAGTTCCTGCNCTGCTTTTCCTCATTGGTGGATTGTGACCTGAAAATGCAAGATGAATCCTTCCCTCCCCAAGCTGCTTTTGGTCATGGTGTTTAAAACAGCACAGAAAAACAAATAGAACAGATGATCTTTCATCCCTCACTCTTCCATGATTTGAAAGCATGCCTGAGTTTAGAAGCACTCAAAAATAAAGGCGGGAGTAAATGTTCCCTGACATATTGTATACCTTTCTTGTTGTTCTGACCAAATAACTGACAGAATCCATTTCATGGGAGAAGGATTGATTTTGACTCTTGATTTCAGGGTAATTCAGTCCATCATGGTGGGGAAGGGCACTTTATACAAGCCCATTCTGTAATAGTGTCTCCAACAGTGGAAGCATATGGCTACTGCTTCCCACAGAGTGGTTGACCAGGAAGCAGAGACACATGCTAGAATCAGAGCTGGATATAATCTTTAAAAGCTTGCCTTCAGTGATGCACTTCCCACAGCCAGGCCCTACCACCTAAGGATAACATAGCTCTCATAACAGCGTCACCAGCTAAGGACGAAGCACTGAGAACAAGAGTCTATAGGGACATTTCCTATCTAAGCCACAACCTTCTGGTCCCTGACCTTCAAAGGCTCATGGCCATCTCATGATATAAAATAAACTCAGTCCAACTTCAAGAGTCCCAGTAATCTCACCAATCTATCATTGATCTAAAGTTCAAAGTCTCTTTGCAGGGTNAAGAATGGCCTCCATAGGCTCAGATGNTTGAATACTTGGCCCCNAACTGGTGGAACCATTTGGAAAGGATTAGGAGGTGTGGCCTTGTTGGAAGAGGTGTGTCACTGGGAAGTGGGCTTTGAAGTTTCAAAAATTCCCAGTATGCCTCTCTCTGCTTCTTACTTATGGATTAAGATGTGAGCTTTCATCTGCTCATCTGTTTGGGCTGCCATCCATACCTTTGCTCTGCCATCATGGACTCTACCTCTCTGAAACCATAAGCCTAACTGAACACTTTCTTCTATAAGTTGCTTCATTCATAGTGTTCTATCACAGCAATAGAAAGAAGTAAGTCTCTCACAGGCTCATATTGTGTATGTTCAGTTCTCTAGTTTGTGTGTAGTTCATGAATGCTTAGTGGCCTTTTGATATGTGGAGCAGATGTGGGTTATTTGAGGCAGGCTTTTGAAGATCACATCCTCCTTGCTGCTTCTGACTCAGGGCCTCAGATTTCTGGTGGGCTACAATATAAGAAGCATCAGCCACACACTCTCATCTTTATGATTTAGCTGCTCTTGTCATGCGCTTTTCCCTCCACAGTGGACTGAAATCATGAATNAAAGTCAATCCTTTCACCCCTAAGCTGCTTTTGTTAGATATTTGGCAACCACAATAAGGAAAATAACTAATACAGAAAAGTGACACCAAAGAATAGGGCTGCTGCTGTAAAAAACCTGACCATGTGGTTCCTAAGCCTTCAGAACTGGTCTAAAAGAGACCTGTGGGAGAGTTTGGAGGTGTGGACTGGAAAAGCCGTGAAAGGTTGGAATCAAGATTCTATGAGAATTTGGATGACTGGAACACTGATCCAAATATGGGCAGTAAAGATTACACCCACAAAGTATCGTAAGGGACAAGAATCCTATTGGGAACTGAGCTTTGGGAAAATCACATTATAATCTTACAAAGAATTTGATACATTCTATCTGCATCCTGAAATGTTGAATAAGGCTGAATTTAAACTAATAGGTTNGTTACTTTGTCAGGGAAAATCTCAAGGTGGCACACCATGCAGGGAGCGGAGTGGTTTTTTTTCAGGACTACTTAAAACCATATTTATAGGAAGAATCTAGAGGAACAAACAGAGGACAAATATGGAAAAAAATGCATTTGGACCAGGAAAGGAGGTGAGTTCTTTCAAGGCTGAGAACAAAAACAAAAACAAAAACAAAAACAGCAACAACATAAGCTCAAGCCTACAGCCAACCCGTAGTCCTCACCTTCCCTGAATGCCATGCCCAAGAAGCATACTGCTATTCTCAATGTCTTAGCAGAGATGTTTTTCATGAAGTTCAGTCCTTNTGCATCACATCCTACCTAAAATCCCATCTGGGAGTACCTGCTTCTTCTCAGTGCGTGTGCTAGAAGTGCAATTCCCAAGGCAACCGTGTGGAAAGGTGGGGCTTCAAAGAGAGACNATTGATGGTTTGATGGTGGNAAAGGGTTATCACAGATGTAGNCCCTGTTTAAAGGATGAGATTGATCTTTGATCCCCTTCCCTTCTCCTTAGTTTCATCCTCCCCTCTCTGTCTCTTTNTNTTTTGTAATACTNCCTTCCACCATGAGACGATGCTACAAGTGGGCCCGTGTCAGATGCAGGNATGTTGGTCATCAACTTTCCATCCTCCAGAATCATAAGGAATGAATTTCTGTTCTTTATAGACTATCCGNTCTCGATAATCTGTTACAGTGACACAGACAGACAAAGGCAGCACCTATCAATTAAAGNATGAAAAGGAAACTCCTGGGNTGGTGTCACCCCAGGTTCTCAAAAAAATCAAGTGCTAACCCAGCTGCCCAACTTCACGGAAACCTACAGGGANAGTCTCATTTCCAGCCACAAAAGAAGTGTTCAGAAACACTTGCTTAATCCCATTCTCCTAAGTCTTCCCTGGTTTTGACCCTTTACTTTGTACTGTCTTCTCTGCTAAAATCATTCTCAACNTNNAAAGGCATTAGCTGTGTTTCAATGGTTCAAATTATGATTCTCTACNAATTAGCCAGACCACCTTAAATNAGTCTGTTCCTAGGTAAGTGTAAGTTAGACTCAAATTGTTGGGATATACTGTATTTNAGAGAAACCTGGGTATCCCCCAANGGTCTATGTAATTAAAGATTGCTCTTCAGGGTGGTGCTCTTGGGAGGTGGTAGAACCCATGAAAGACAGGGTCTAGAGGGATGCCATTACATCATTGGGAGCATGCTTTAGNAGGTGGTTCTTGTGAGACTCCTGCAAAGTGCTTGTGAAAGGGTTGCTGCAAAAGCCAGGATCAGCCCTGCCCAGTTGATACTACTATCAGTTTGACATGTAGTCATGGGCTTGCTCTTACCTAAACTCCCCCTGCTGTCAGTTGCCANTATTAGATAGGGCTGAGAACTGAGCTGATCTTAGAACCATGCTCCCGNGCCCCCGAAACTGTCAGNTAAATAAACTTCTTTTCCATCAGTCGCTTGTTCAGACATTTTGTTATGGTACAAAGAGCAGAACAACACACATCAATTTCCAATTGTAAGTAGATTATGAGTTGAAAATTGGTTAATGAATGGTGTCCAATATCTNAAAATGCCATGTGTTATAATTAACAGTTCCCAAACACGGTCCCAAATAAATCTTTCTTGCTGTCTAATAATCATNGATCTGGCTTTCCAGGAAGGCCAGGAGTCATTAAGCTATAAGAACTCTCAAATATGCCCTGTCTGGCACTTACAGGACATTGAGCAAATGGCAGCAGAATGCATATTTGGATGAATACTTAAAGCTGGTTTAAGTTACATGAGTGTAGCTTGTGTGAGGCGCCATTCCCGATGCCAGGCAGAATTAACAGCTGCTCTCACTGGGAGCTGCTAACGCTTCCACATACCTCATATTTCAGTTTGCCCAGCAANGTGTCATTTGCATGCCATTTTGCAATTATTTATGTGTTAATTATTAAAACATCCCTTTGAAAAGTATTAGCTATATTTTTAAGCTGTGANTCTTCATGTTGTGGGTAACCATGAGCTTAAACCCATCCCTCAACNTAAAATCACCACATGAGACATGATAGGTGCTTACTCACTCAATGCTTGCTTAAGTTATACTGAAACCCTCAAACTATCTTTTCTGGATAGCAATGAGTCAAGGACATCATGTCTGGGCTTAATGGTACCCAGGGCTCAAAGATGAGGCAACTATTGCTCGATTTGTTCATGTATTCTCTTTGAATCGCCCACTGACAGTTAACCTCTCTGAATGGCCAAGTTGTTATGTTCTGTACAAGTTTGTTCATACAGTTGTCTGTTAAAATAGGGTCTCACCATGTAACTGGCAGGCCTAGAACTTTCAATATAGAACAAATTGGCCCTGAACTCATAGAGCTTCTCCTACCACTGCCTCTCAAGTGCTGGAATAAGAGGTATGTACCACCCCAGGCAGCCAAGTGTTTAATTCAAAGCTAAACTCTCAAATGTTCTTCTTAAGTTTTTGATACACATATATGTTTTGCCTTCATGTATATATGCATATGCCATGTGTTCCTGCTGGCCATGGAGGCCAGGAAAGGTGGTGACATCTCTGAAACTATAGTTGCTGATGATTGTGAGCTGCCATGTGGGGGCTGGGAATCAAATATGAGTCCTCTTCAAGAGCAGTGAATGTTCCTAACTTTTCACTTTATTATCTCTCTCTCTCTCTCTCTCTCTCTCTCTCTCTCTCTCTCTGTGTGTGTGTGTGTGTGTGTGTGTGTGTATACGCACACTTGCAAAAGATTGACCTTAGGTGTCATTGCTTAGGTTCCATATACCTGATATTTTTTGAGACAGAGTCTCTCTCTGAAACCTGGTTTTTGCCTACTGTGCTAGACTGACTGGTCAGCCAGTGTACCCCAGGGATCTGCCTGTCTTTGCCTCCTTTTCTCTGGAATTGCAAGCATGCCATACTATACCTGGCTTTTTATGCAGGTGCCAGGGATCAAACTCAGGTCCTCATGCTTGCACAGTAAGAACATTGTCAATTGGGTCTCAAAATGTACTATTTCTTCAAGTAGATAAGTGTCCATTAGAGTGAGACCCTAGGATTCCTGGACAATACAAGTCCTACTCCAGAATCCGAAACAAGCAATCCTGAGTGATTCTCAAAGGCATGATAAATATGGAAATCTCCAGAGCAAGCCAATCCAACTGCCTCAAGCTTTGTAGGATGGAAGACACTTGTGTGGATCATTNGTANGTGTTTCAAGAGAGTCAGGGTTACCCTCTCCATATCACCTGGTTTTGTATTTAAAATAATGCTGAAGTATCTCAGCTGAGCAAGGTCTACAACATTTAGCTTGGATCTGTAAGAGACTCCATTCTTAAGCCCTCTAGTCTTAATCATACAATCATTTTATAAAGTTTCCCAGAAACTTCTCTGTTTCATGCGTATCCCGTGTTTATGCATAGTCTGTTGATTACATGGGAAAATAAAAAAAATGACTTTTATAAATCTTATTCCAGGTCATAAAAATGTTGATATGTGAAAACGACAGGAGCATTAGATTACATGGAGGGAAGAAAGAGTGGAGAGAGAGATGAGCCATTGACTCATTTGTACAATATTCTCATTGTAAGCTCACCGTGGGTTAGGTGTGATAACGTGTACAATCTTTCCCTGAAAGACCGCGCATCCTTGCTAACATAGNACTGTCTCTGGGCTGAAAAGTTTAGAATCTGAGACAGTTCAAGAGGCAAATTCAGGAGCTTCAAATTCCTCAGAAGCATGATCNAATTTGTTCAAATTTATTTTTATCTTTTCTGTTTCTCTGGATGAAGCCACTGAGCTTCATAGATCATGGGATGACAGGCGGTAGCAGTGCACACTGGCCCACATAGAACTTTCCCTGTCAAGGCATCAACCAGGACTTTCATGGAGTTCCAGATACTAACAACAAGCAGGCACACCCACAGGGGACCATTCTACAATAAAAGTGAGGCTGGACACCCTAAGAACTTGAAGGAGCCTTGTGTAGAGCTCGGTGCTTCCCTTAATTCATGAGTGCTATCGTTTCTTGCTTTCTTGGGAAAGTATCTGCTTATACCAGCGAAGNCTAGAGTAAGCATTAACAGCNCCCTTGCACTATTAGAAAACCCCCCATTTGGGCAACAAATATTCTGGTCTNTCTGCTTTCTGTAAAGTAGAAATTGAGTCTTTAACAAGGTAAATAACTTAGTGGCAATGGACATAGATGTTAGAATGGGTGCTTGCTAATACCCAGGAAAAAGCTATACAAATAGATAAACAATTCAATCTTCTCACACTGTTAAAACTCTGACTCAATTAGAAGCGCTATCATACACAATGCCAAACACATATTAGTCACTTGATAAATATTACTTGTCTATTATATTTATTAGTAGATAGCCATATATGCTATCCATGATTTGATTCTATTCTCTGTGAACACTGTAAGATTGATACCATTAAATAAAGATGAAAAAAAATAAACTGAAAGTCTAGGATGTTAAACACTGAGGAAGTTAATAGCTAAACCACTCAAGCCCAGGTCTTCAATGTTTCTTTCCATTACACGACTGCTCAGTGTTAGAAGGAATCTAAATGTGGAGCGAATGTTTGCTTAAAGGGATGGAGACCAGAGAGCCAAGGAAAATGTGGCAAGAGAGACACATCACTGTGGGCTCAGAGATTTCACTCCTGGACGAGTAGGGCTGTTTCCTGGCGCCCTGTACGTTTTCCAAGATGGCTGCTACTTTGAGAAGCGGAAGCATATCGTGTGCTGATTGCACTGGGGTGGCAGGGAGGTTTGGACACAGCTAGGTGGTGCCACGGCCAGGATTCAAACTCTACTGCAGTAGAACTGGACGGAGTTCATTGCAGCCAAACTTGGGTCAGACAACCAAGGTTTCCCCGCACAAGGGTACCCATAAAATGCATCCAGGGCTCCATTCAAGAAAGTATCAAGCCTAGCATTTTCTTGTTTATCTTTATTTTTTAATTAAGGCTTAGCCTTTTAAAAAATGTATTTCTTGGAGACAAATATATTTTGGCCCAACCCACATCCCACTAGAACTTACCACACAAAGTTTCCAGTTCTACCCCCAGGCCACAGTACCACTGTACCATGAAGGGTGATATTTTATTTATTTAATTTCTCCTTTTAAAAACCCTCCCATTTTAGTTCCTTTGGTAACTAGTTGTTTGGGGTTCCTGGGTCCTGACATNGTGCTGCTCATCCCATTAAATCAGTGTTCTATCTGCTTTTGTCTGCGAAAACTCTTTTTCCCCTCCCAACAATNAGATAAGCCCTACCTGACATGGGATTGTAAATCCCCCCAGGCACCATTGGCAGTCTGCTTGACTTCTTCCTGGCCCAGCTGGCATCACCATTCAGCCTGCTATAGGCCACCCTAGGAAAGGAAAGGCAATGGGAAGTAACTGAGCATNAGGGAAGNGTCTTCCATGAATNCGTGATGAATCGTCCCATAAGGATGGTGATTGACCTTCATGTCCCTGCTCATCATCCTTAGCCAGCACCTAAAAAGTCAATATGAAGTTATAAGCAGTGACTAAAAGGAAAAGGAATCCCAACAGAATTTCCCATCATGACTCAGTATTAGTTTTCAGCATCATACTTTTAAAGATCTTCCTTCTACCTTACCTACATGGACCGAGAACAAAATTAATTATATAAAAAAGAAACAAAACAAACTTTTTCACAAAAAAGCCAATGATTCTAGCTCCTATTCTGCTCCGCTCCTTAGTTATGCTGCCTTAGATGAAAAGTTCCCCACTCCTGTAACTCAATTTCCTCATTTGTGAAATTGGGAGTCCTGAGCCCCATTTTCCTGGGACCATCATAGGAAGTAAACTGAAATCAATCGTTAAGTGGACAAGCACCACGCCTGTCTGGTGACAGGCACACAGCAGGAGTTCCCAGAATGTGAGAAGTAGAAGGGAGGGTGATGAGAAACCGTTTGCTTCTGAAGAAAATCTCTGCACTGTCACAGAGTGGACGGAGTAACTCGGACATTTAACTGGCAGATGTNATGGAAAAAGCTTCAAGGAGCATTCTGCACANAGAGTCACAGGCTAGTTTGTGTTCAAACAAACCAGACAGCCAGCCCGCAGTTGGAGCCAGGAGCCAAATAGTTCAGACACCATTGAGGCTGGCTGCCTCCAGGTCGGGCTGCTTGGCCTGCTGTTGGAGCCAGGCCACAGGAAGCCCTTGGTGTCAGCTCTCCAGGGCCTCGCAAGCTCTAGCGTTTTTCTTATCCTCTCCTGAAGCTGCTACTTAGATAAGGAACATGGGGAGAGAGAAAGGGAGGGGGGATCACCAAGCACAAAGGTGGTTGCTTTGGTAATGTCTGCACAAACCAGCATGCCTCTTGCTACTATTCTTTTCTAGGGTGGGGCTTGGGGGGAGGGGGGTAGGAGTCTCTCATAATGTTTACCTTGGGGGATGTCTGGCCTCTTCTCCACACAGATCTCATTTTATGGTGTGTGGAGTTTTATGAACCAATTTGCCATGGGAGAGGAGACGAGAAGGCTGATGTGTGAGCTGAAGTTTAAAAGCCATAAATTCAAAGGAAAATTATTCCAGAATTATAAGTCCTGCTTACTGGTGTCCAAGGGTAATAGCCACTGTTCAGTGGCAGGGCTGGGACTTCCAAAGTTATTTCAGGGGCCATTTGTAGGACAAGCACCCTTTCATTTCATTTGGATGGGTAAATATTTTTCAATGGGGGTCTCCTGAGTATGTTGGGATCCAGCCAATGTCCCCAAACTTCTGGGAGCCCTGAACACCCAAGTATTCTTTCCCCATGACAGTTTATTCAGGAAGTCTGAAATCAGGCATGCACATGCATACACACACACACACACACACACACACACACACACACACACACACACTTACACTTTATCTTCATGGAATACAACTAACTCTTCTGTTTGGTGTGAGCTTAGACCTGGGGTGACTTATAAAAGCCTTTTGATTATTGGATAGGATAAAACAAAACCAACTCCAAAAGTTCCCATGGGATAGAAATCAGAGTGGATAGACACACACACACACACCATATGAATGCTTTTGCCCAAAACTGCAGAAGAGCCAGAGAATAAAGAGGATCGTGTAGGGCAGACCTGAGCCAGCCAGTGACACATGGAACATTCTCATGTTTGCAAACACTTGGAGAGAGATATGTGTAAGACCTCTGAAGATGGTGATGAGTTAGAAGTCAATCCAAATGCCCTCTCCCACAAGCATCCTTCTGTCACACTCTGCCTCCCCAGAATACCTGCTGCCTGAGACTGTATACCGCTGGCTTTTCCAGGGTCCTTTCTTGTAGGCATCTGATGTCCGCTGAGTTTTCAACAGGACTGCTACTAACTTCTCTAAACATAACATCCCTCAAGCTTCCAAATCTACATCATCACAGGTGGTCTCCAGAGCTCTGTGAAGCCCTGTGCCTTCATGCCTTGCTGGCTGGCTGATGTTGGACAAGGCTGGATGGCCCTCATTCAAAATGAATAGCAGGCATGCTGATAACTGAGACAGTAAGAGGACCCTCTCGCTGGTGTTACCCTAGCCCGAGGCCTGCTGTGAAAAGCTTCTGTCAGAACCCTACCCTTGCTAAATTCTTGGTCTTCGATTTTGCATGTGTGCATGTGCTAGAGCTGGGAGAAACATTTGGCTATTCTAGGAGGTATTGGTTTCTGTAGGCCAAAAGTAATTTCTTTAAAACTTTTACCATCCACTTCTACAAATTCATGCATTTTTCATCCAAACCCTAGTGAAACGCTCCTCGGCGTGCTGGTGTTTAAGTTACAGGTTGGAAATCATTCAAAGAGCTTGAAATTCAAGCTGCTGAGATGGATGAGAGGCCAGGGAATGTCAGTGGCCATTGGCAGACATTCAAAATGGGACGGTCTTCTCTTCCGGAGGTGGCTGGGCCCTTTAAGAAATAGCGAGAATGTCCTGCTGAACGCCACAAGACCAGAGTGGAAATCAGTAAGTAAAAGAGAGAGAAGTGGACACTGTCCTGGGGGTTTGTCAGATTCTGTGGTGAAACCATGGCTGAAGAGAATGTGTGTAGACCTGTGGTGACAGTGTTTTGAAACAGTGATTACTGTAATGACTGCTTTTCTTCTTTTCCTGATGCTCTGGTTTTGGGGACAGTGGTCCTGGAGAGACAGCCTCAGCAGCCATCAGCTAATTCCTAGACAGCAAACACGCAAACCCCTGGTAACATGCCTTTCATATGCAAACTACCTAACCCAGAGATTACACTCTGAGCCATCTCCTCTGGAGAACTCTCAGACACCAAACCTTTTATCCGACATCATTCCAGGACCAAGAACTGGACAACTGAAACCAACCTTCTAACCCAGAGCCCACTGAAATGATCCAAACTCTCCAATCATCAGTCCACTCGCTGTACCTACACTAACATGCCATTGCTTCCCATGGAAACTCCACTGAGGGTTCTGGGTCATGCTCTTNTCTTCCCCAGCATCCCTACAGAAAGTAAGGGGTGGCAATGGGCACAATCACAGTGCTGGGGAGGCAGAGGCAGGNAGATCTCTGGGGCTCAACTACTTAGCCAGTCTGGCTTGAGTGGCTGAGTTCTAGGTTCAGTGAGAAACCCTGAATCAAAAAGTAAAAAAAAGAAAGCCATTGAGGAAAGCACCTAAGCCTGCCTTCTGATATCCATATACATGCACATAAACATGCATGTGTATACGAATACCTACCTACATACATATAACACACACAAATATGCACATACATATAAAACACACACACACACACCACAGGGTGGGGGGATCAACACCATGAGAGGGATGTTTAGTCTCTTGCCTTCTGGGATTCAGAATGGAGCCCCCAAGAAGCCTTATGAGACTCATCTTGCTCTCTTGACATGAAAAGTTAAGAATATTTTTTTATTTCACTGTTGATTGAGAGAACACTCAAATAAAGATCCAGATGATACTGCTGTCAGTGTTAGACTCAATGCAAGCAAATGCTGCTACAGATGTCAACCAAGCTCATGCCTACCATCAGCCTCTTTCTATTTCTACTTCCTCAACTCTCTTACACACCAACACACATACCCCCCTATACAATACCCACTCACACAATACCCACCCACACACTCACACACACCTGCCCACACATACCCATCCACCAAATCACACACACACACCAAATCATACTCACTCACCCACTCACACCCTGTCTAAGGGTTTCTATTGCTGTGAAGAGATACCATGACCATGACAACTCTTATAAAGGAAAACATTTAATTGTAGTCGTTCACTTAGAGTTCAGAGGTTNAGTCCATTATTCTCATAGTGTGACATGGTGGCCTGAAGGCAGACATAGTGCTGGAGAAATAGCTGAGTGTCTTACATCTTGACTTGCAGGCAACAGGAAGTGGTCTGAGATACTGGGCATGGCTTGACCATATATGAAGTCTCAAAGCCTCCACAGTGACATACTACCTCTAACAAAGCCACACCTACTCCAACAAAGCCACACCTCCTAATAGTGCCACTCCCAGTGAGCTTATGGGGGCCAATTACATTCAAANTACCACACATCCGTACAGATACAGAGTCCACTCTGCTCCAGGTGCCCAATTAAATAAACAGGTCAGTTTCTCAAGCTGTTTTCCAGCTGGTTGACCATGCAGTGCACCTCCCCCACTTGGGAATAAAGGCATGTTTTCCAAGCAACTGTTGAGACTTGCAAAGTAAGAATTATGGAAAAGATTGGCACATTAACTGAAGACATTGAATGAGATGACCTCTTGGGTTGCTTTNNTACTCTGTCCATCACTCATATGAGAGAATATACCATTCCAGGAGAATATACTACAGGCAGCTCTTAAGTATCACAAGCATATTAATTTTCTTAATTTTCACTGCCTCGGGGACCAGCCTCCAGTAGCACAGGGTTCAAAAGGAAATCCACAGCATCGGCATATTGTGACTTTTTTATCTGAGGGGGTAAGGGAAAAGACACTCACACACCCTCTTGATGGTTTTCTTCTTTATTCTTCTGTATTCTTCTTTTGTATTCTGATTCTGTACTCTGTCTCTTTACTTTTCTTCTGCAGTTTATATACCCCAAGAAAATCTTTCAGTCAATATAGAAATTACAATGTGGTTACATCTATTTTTCAAGTGAATGATTATAATGAATACAGGTAAAAAATGTTTTTCATCTCCTTTACATGATTAAAACAAAGTTATCCAAAGAAACCTGCATACATTTACATCTAATTAACTTGTTATAGATTAATAGTGTGTAAGCAAGCAAGGTATTCTTCTCAGTCAGGTTTTTTACTGGCAGGCTGCAGTTTTGCAGTAACAAAGAAAGGGTTAATTACTTTATTACTTATCTTGAAAGGTAATCTTATAAGGAATCTTAAAGGAATCACAANCCCAAACTTTTATATATGCAAAAAGGTCAGCTCTACTTTAAATCTTTAGGGTACATACCCACTCACCAAGATTTTTATATCAGGAGATTGAGGGCAAAAATGAGTACAAGGAATTAATCATCACCTTTGATCATCAACCAATCCTAGCAAGAAAGGCATATCAACCAATAATAATTGGGCTGCTTTATTCTTGTTCCCTGACCTTAAAGGGTTNCTCACTCAACTATGTGCTTTTCTAAAACTTTGGATTATCTTCTTGGGTTTTTCACCTCAAAGCTATTTAACAAAAACATCTTAGTCTAGCTTTAAGTTATTTTTAAAGCTTTGTTTCAGCTATGATGCACTCTGAAACCTATGAACTTACCTCCCAACATTAAGATTAGAAAAGAAATTAAACTAACTGGGCTACTGGGACTCAATTGTTTTTCTTAATCATTAACCTAAGCCACAGTCTATATGGCTCTTCAATAGAAACTCATGTGTTCTAGCTGTGTGACACTTCCTTGTTTTATTTTATTTTGTTTTTTATCCTCTGCAGCCTCTGCTTTATCAGAGTCAGGGGCAACATCTTATCCTCCTTTTATCTATGTTAATTTTTCCACTAAACAAACCTCTATCATAATCCCTTACTATGTTTATTAAAATCCCTCAATCATCAAAATCCTACTTAAACTAACACTATTATTGTATAAAACATTGCCCCAGTTAAACAGTACAGCTTAGTAAGAAATCATCTTCATAATAATTCACAGGTAAAAATGGCNGGTAGAATGGATATTTCCACGAGAAAACACACTACATTGCAGNCAGTGGGGATCTCCCCATACTCATTCACACCATACCAGATACCAGAGGAAGATNGCAGCAGCAAACATGTAAAGGCACAGCAGAAGCAAAAGACACTCAGGAGTTTGTGGTCTTGGGGCCTTGCCTATCTGAGATTCACCCATCAGGGATTTTCCTCCTGTTGGACTGACACCTCAAACTTCAATTGCCACCTGCTGCTCCTCTGACATGGCCACCAACACTTAATAGATTTTTCCATTTTAACAAAATCAATTCATCAGTGTTTGTAGCCACCCATCACACTTCCTTTTACAGTCCTGAAAAATTTGGGTTAGGGGAATCACTGACTTTGATCTGTTTCTCTCTATTGATTCACCAGAAATTTTTTGTACTTATGACCTTTGCTTAGAGACCTCAAGAATCAGAAATATACACAAACAACCCTTTAAAAACCTATATTCAACTCTTCCTTCAAATACAGTGACTATTAGCTGAAATTAGTTCTTTCAAAATTTTTCTATCTATAAACACAATCTCATTGTGTATGTGCCTCTGTGTCATTTGTTAAAAAAAATCCATGAACACCAGGCCTGTACTTTCTAGCTAAAAACATCTGCAATTTTTTAAAAAATAGAGTGGAGAGGTCTTTGTTGGCTTGAGGCCTTTACTACCTGTTTTATTGAAGAAATGGTCAGATGCTTCACCCACAGANACTTCATCTTTCCTTTCCTANNCCGAGAATTCTAAAGTAAATCACGGTCTTGATCCTAACACAGTGGATGAGTGTGACCAGTTGCAACATGGTATAAATTAAATAACATCACATGCAGGTTTTGTGCCTGGTTCTTGCCACCATCTCTGAGATCAATTTGTGTCCTCTCAGGATCTTCCTTGTGTGTTCCTTCCCAATGCAGTGTAATTCCNCACTGTGTACACATCCCATACTGCATTCATTCTCATATGGGTCAATCATTGTTTCTAGTTTTGTGAGTTAAAAAGCCAAGAATTATTTCATTGTATATTCTGGGTGTACAGATCTGCCTCCATCAGTCTCTGGATGAGGGCTCTATGATGACAGTTAGGGTATTCATCCATGTGAATACTCACTGGAGTAGGCCAGTTCAGGCTCTCTCTCAATTATTTCCAGTAGTCTAAAGTGGGGTCATCCTTGTGGATTCTTGGGAACCTCCCTTGCATTCTGTTTCTCCCTATTCCCATGATGTTGAGTTGGAACAGGGACACAGTAAGAGAGCAAGGTAAGAGATACCATGATAAATGAAGACATCATGGGAATAAAGTTTCCTTTCAAATGAGGGATTCAGATATTCATATTGATGTCCAACATTTTTCTATCTTAATGTTTCATAAATAACACTCTAAATTAGAAAACTCAGATTTATATTTCTCTTTGTCACACAGAATTTCTTTGTGAATATACCNCACATATTTATCCCCATCTTATTTGTTTTATACTTACATTATTGTCATATTATTGTGTAAATAGTTCCCATAAGAACTTAAGGCATATTGATAGGAATGACCCGCTCTTAAAACTAGAATTGCCCCAGCAGAAGGATCTGGAACTTAATCTGGTTAATCTGGAAATTAAACAGATTAAATTCCAGAAATATCATGACAATGTGGATTTCCANAAATTATATGTTAGCAAACTTACATCCTTTACATAAACAGCAAGTTTTTTTTAAATTTACACTAACTATAGACAACACTATCGTGTTTCTCTATCTAAACATACAGTTTAAAATTGTTAGCACAGTGTTTTCATTTCTACCACCCATTNGCTTGTGTGAATTGTCTAATCATAACTGCCTTCTCCCCTACTGTGCTATTTATCTTTAGAATTGCATCATTAGTGCAATGAATTATCATTACACTTATTTTAAAGGATGTCTGGGCCAAACTGAATCAGAAGAATGACTCCTTTCTAAGTGGGTTTAAGCCATGTGATTGGGTTAATCTGAGCTGAGTCTATACTGAGGTTAATTATACGCATCATAAATATTTTCTTCTTTTAACTTAGCTTGTGGAGAATTTTACTATACAGAAGTTTTACGGTCTTATGTATAAACAAGTACTTCTATCATTATGTTTTTATAGCTTTGTGGTATTCTTGGAAAAGTATCTTCGATCANGGGGTTTTTAATGATATTTTCCTATCTTTTGTCTTCCCTGGTTCTTTTTTAAGGTCTTGATCTTTTACTAACATTTTACAGATATTTGTTGAGGGATTAATATGTGCCAGGCAGTGTAAAACAGCAAAGAATAACATAAAATGCTTTATCTCTCATAAGCTTTCCCTGGACTGGGAAGACAGACCATAATCTCTTAAGGAGATGCACAGCATCTCCAGGGATGGATCCTATGCAAGATAAAACAGGACAAGCAGAAGACCAGCCTGGGAGTGGGCTCCGTAGCTAGGGTAACCAGGGGACTCATTTTGGAGAATTCGATATTTGAAGAGCCCTGGGAGGTGAGATGAGCCAAGCTTATAATGATAGTAGAGTAGCAGAGCCCAGGTGTGAGTGACAGCAAGTTTCCAAGGCTTGNTGTAACAGTGACTCACTCAAGAGGCAGCAAGAATGGCATGATGGTTGAAAAACAGAGAACAAAGGCCAAGTTAATGACTGGATTGGAGAAACTGGCCATTGATTACTGTTGTTTGGCTTCTATTGTGATGCATAGTTATAAGCAGAGTGGTAACATGAAATGAGTTA
>LZPO01055496.1:65719-76269 GCA_001675575.1 Neotoma lepida | reverse complement strand
ACAATATTAGAATCTGTCTCTATTCCCTCAAATTTTCTTATTTAAATCTTGTAAAATGGAACCAGTCTTTGATCACGTAGAAGATTCTAACCCAATTAAAAGAAAAATAGATGTTAATTAAATATTGGAAGTCCACACTCTAAGAGGATTTGAGGTGTGGGTACTTAGTCTATTGTTGAGTAGATTAGGTACATGATTTGTAATTCCAGGCAACCNTATAGGAGGGCAGCAGTAGAGAAAGAGCTAGTCTGAAATTGAACATTAATTCCTTTTTCTAATGATGCTGACAGTTTTGTTAAAAGGAAACCTTCAATATTTCCAAGNAAACATCAGGAGAAACATTGTCATCCTGGCCAGAGAAGTAGGAGAAATGACAGAAGGAAAGATGATCCACAAGACGAGGACAGATATGAGCTTCCCAATAGGACAGAAAAGAGTACAACGGGGCTGAACTGCAGAGAAAGGTACTGAATGTATTTCTCCAGATCCTTAAGAAGGAGCCAAAGTGGTAGCATTTAGATTTCAAATAGAGGACTAGAAAATGACTCCTTTCAGTTTTAGATTACCCAGTCATGGCAAGTTGTTAGGAAACCACAGAACACTTACCTGTGAGCTATCCACTTCACTGCATAAAAGTAACATTTGAAAATTTTAAATAATATGTCTTTGTCATGATAAGTTTTTCAATTTTTTTTCTGAGAACAAATTTTTTAAGTACAATATATTCTGATTATGGTTTTTGCTTCTCCAACTTCTCCTACATCCTCTTCTCCCTCCCTGAGCAGTACCCATATCTGCACTCTTTCTTTCTCTCTCATTAGAAAACAGAGGCATATAAAAAAATAATATAAAATAAAAAGAAACAAACTGGAATAGAGCAGAACAAACAAGGGTCAAAAGAATCCCTGCTTACAAAAAAAATAATTTTCTCCAATGATTACTTTAAAAAAGGCTTTAATTATAAATTGATTTATATAATTAAATATTATATAATAAGACATAATGTTTGATTGTCTTATTTTATGTGATATTGTGAAGTCCTTTAGTAGGTTATTCATGATTGAAGAATTTTAAATGTGATATAAATATCAGACTTCCCCCAAACACAAATTATGAAAGCAATTCCTCAGATGTATTGTATGTAGTATCCAATAGCAAACATTGAAAAATACTTTGTGTTTGTGNGTGTGTCTGTGTGTGTGTATGTGTATGAGAGTATATAAATATATTTGTGTCTGTGTATGTGTGCATGTGAGTGTCTGTGTATGAGTGTGTATATTCATGTTTGTCTGTGTATCTCTCTCTCTGTGTATGTATATATATATCCTCATTAGTAAAGTTTTGAGATTTGGATTTTAAATCCTTCTTTATGAGTTGAAGAGACTTGGATCATCTGTGTCTACAAACAGAACCAGGCATGCAGAAATTATAGATTGCATTAGAATTCTTAAATATAAAAATCCCTGATTCTCTTTTACATTACTTTTTAGTATAATATAAAACTTGTATAATTTTACATGTTACAAACTCCAGAGATCATTTTAGTAATAGAAAACACCTAATACGGCTTTACACTTTTTGATTTAATTTACCTTGGCCAGAATCATTCTACTTTTTAAATTCCTATTAGTTTGTAAGATGAAATACAGAGGAACATCATCAAAGAAGGACATTAGTGCATAGATAAACATCTTACATGTTTGTTTAAATTATGCACTTGATTAAGGAAATGTTAGCAGCTCTGATTTTCTAACCAGTAAAATGAATCTCATGCATCAAAGTAATGACTAACCTTTAACATGATGTATCATACTGCATGATACTTGTAAGAANGAATGAGTAGAGAATACTTATGAAGGAAGCACATGTTTAAGGAAACACCATTTGCAATTAAAGTTGTACATCCAAGAATGTCTGTAGCTCTGTGTGTGTCATGTGTACTGTTAGCAGCTAGTAGTGATGCTATAGAAATTGTCAGTTATAAAATATTCAATGTGAAAGTAAAAATTAACCAAGGGAGATAGTTTAAGTTAATCCTATTCAGACACATTATACACTGTCAAAAGCATATGAGAATGTGTGCACAAGCTATTTACTTNCTGAGTCTAGTGTATGACCTAACTATCTCTTACTTCCTTAGTAACTTGATACCAATATACTGATGATCTATGCAAACTCTTCTTCCAAAATGCTCACAANTACCTATAATCAATACACAAATTATCCCTTTCCAACATGATTAGTTCATATGCCATTATGACCTCTTGAAGTGTCACATACAGCCTCAGTTCATATCTAAGACATGTCTCCCACCCAAATTCCAATGATAGGAATGCAATTAAAACAGATAGCTCAAAATCTGAGCAGGGCTCCATTAGACAAAGTATTAGTGGCATAAGAGGCAATAGAACATTTTAAATGACAAAAATATTTATAATTAGTCACATGACTTTCTTCTGACAGAGTGGAGTCACCTTTGCCATGCCAGTGATTCTAAATCCCCAAAGAGAGCAAAGATAGCTAGGCTGTGGTGGTGCACACTGTTGATCCCAGCACTTGGGAGGCAGGCATAGGCAGGCAGATCTCTGAGTTCATGGCCAGCCTGGTTTACAAAGTGAGTTCCAGGACAGCATGGACTAAACAGAGAAACCTTGTCTTAGAAAACAAAAAGAGAGAGAGAGAGAGCAAAGACAGAGCTGGATTCAGATTTCTCCACATGTATGGTACAGGTAAAGATCATAAAACACACATAAAATGTCAATTATTATTTTGTTTTTTTCCAGAGCTTTATTTTAAAAAATCAGTGGGCTTTCCTATATTTGTTGCCTTTGCTATTATTTTTTTTTAAAAAAAAAGGTCTTTGGGGAATAATGTAGCAGGAGTCCAATGCTAAATCTAAGAGTCTTCTTCATCTTCCTATACTCTAATTTACAAAGATGAACATGATAATTAATACTACATGTTATAAGTAAATTGATTAATTATGATGCTACAATGTATAGATTATACTCCAAAATGTATACCATGTTGACATCTTAATATGAGGAAAGTTTTAAGCTTTCTAAATAAAATTATTTTTGCCTCTGAGAATGTTATGTTTTAGATACATATCCACAGGGCCTCGTATTTTAAATGTTCAGTCCTGAGGTTGAGCACATTTGAGGATGGAGGAGTGCTGGAGACCAGCTCCAGCAGAGATGAGGACGTGAGAAGGGTGGGATGTAGCAGGTGATATGGAGTTGCACTGAACAGCATTTTGAATCTTTTTCTGAGC
The DNA here is from genome assembly GCA_001675575.1 of Neotoma lepida. Lineage (NCBI taxonomy): Eukaryota > Metazoa > Chordata > Mammalia > Rodentia > Cricetidae > Neotoma > Neotoma lepida. Next base: position 72,995 of record LZPO01055496.1, on the reverse strand, counting down.
CTCTAGGAATATTTTATTAGTTACTGCACTCAGAAGGCAGTGTATATCTGTATATCACTCTCCTGCATATCTCCCTCTTCCCAGGGCCACAGAGTTTATTTTTATATCTTACAGCAATGATGACATCAGTATATATTTGCATTTCAAAAGATATCTAATATGTAACTATTTTCCCAACATGAATCAAAATCCTTAAAACGTCGTAATCATAAAATTCAATAGTCACAGTTCCTGGAGCAAATAGACAAAGTTTAACTAGGCGGGGGAAGAGAGGCCTTTAATATTTCCTCATGGTCACCATTGCCAGACATTTAGAATCTAAAAGGCTAATTCTTAACTTATAATAAGCAAAACAATGCCGGGNGGTGGTGGCACAGGCCTTTAATCCCAGCACTCGGGAGGCAGAGGCAGGTGGATCTCTGTGAGTTTGAGGCCAGCCTGGGCTACCGAGTGAGTTCCAGGAAAGGCGCAAAGCTACACAGAGAAACCCTGTTTCGAAAAACCACAAAAATATAAGCAAAACAAAAGTTCTTATCAAATTATATTATAATCTATTTTAAACCTTTATATATCCTAATTTATATATCTGTATAATTTCTGCAACATCCCTATCTTATTTTTATAATCTTCTAATGATTAACTCATAATGTGAAATCATTTCCTTTTTCTTGACTCTTAGTTTTCAAATTTGCATTTTATATCTATAAAAGCATCAATATCTTCACTATAAAATAAGCAGAACGTTTTGTTCCCAAACTCATTTGTGGGTTTTTTTGTACTTTCCCAATATTAGTCTTCATCTCCATCTCTGGGGTCTCATTAGAACATCCTGTTCAGTCATTTCAACAATATTAATACTTTCAAATGTCTAGGTTTTATATTACTTTTTTCAATAAATGTATTCATCTTATTTCCTTTNGCAGTCCTTCTCAGACCATCAATATTTTGAGCGCAAAATGGAACAAGTCAGTGAATCCAAAAACCACTATACAAATGATTTTATTTTTTTAAATAATAAAACTAAAGGAAGAAGTGAGGTTGTATCCACCCAACTAGAAGCTGGAACTTGTCACGCAGCTTCTTTAGCCAAACAACAGTCATACAATCCTCTTAGCTAAATTATGAGATCTGGAACTTTGTCATATAGTCTCCTTAGCCAAACAACAGTAGTCATACAGTCTATTTAGCTAAATGGTGAGTGGCACCACGACGGGGATTTCCATGTAAGGCATTATGTGTTTGTACGTAGGATGGAGCATGTCTTAATTTATCTTTTGCATTGTGTTATAAGGAGAATGGGCCTTATCTACCATTCACTCTTGTGCTACGAAACTCCCAGAGCAGAAAAGTCAGTGGATAGGGACTGACATCTCTATAACTCTGAATCAAATTAAACCTCCATTTAATTTGATTTATCTCAGGTATTTATTAGAAAAAAAGGTGGAGTAAAACCGAATTTAAGAACCGAATAAGAATAATATTCTTTTATTCAATAATAACATAAGTCAGATTAAGTATCAATATTATTCATGCCTAGCTGCTAGCATTTATCTAATACTGAGGAACTACAAAATTAAAAACTTTTGTTTCATCTTATTTTTGTTTTATTGCCTTCTGCTGGGAAAAAAACAAATCCAACCTGTATCTATAAGTGGAATGTTAAATCAATGTACATACTCTATCCATCATGCAAGAGATTGTTCTTGGAATTTTGGTGAACTACAAGGTAAGGAATTCTACATCTCTCTACAGAGTATCCTTTTAGGATTCTGTATGTAAGGGAGAGGTACATTAATCTTGCTTAAAATACAATCCTTAATATACTCCTCTATCAATATCTGTATATATATATATATATATATGTGTGTGTGTGTGTGTGTGTGTGTGTGTGTGTGTGTGTCCAGTAATTTAGCATCAGCATTCTTTTTCCTTCAAAATGTCATTGTCATTCAATACTACAATTACACATTCTTCTTTACTTTACTATCCCTTAATTCTAAACTTAATTACTCTCTAATTATCTTGTTGCTCATTTCAGTTCTCATTTGTTTCCTTCCTCTCTCTTCCGTTCCTCTTCCTCATCCATCCTCATTGTTTTTCTTTGTGGTACAGGTACTGGATCCAGGTTCCTAGTCTGTTATTTAATTAATTGGCTAGGTTGTTTTTTTGTTTTGTTTTTTTTTCTGCATCAATGCATACTTCTTTATTATAGTAAAATCAGGCAATGACTGACAACACGCTGCTTATGGAACACTGTTAAACTTGACTTACAGGATGCCTAGCCCGGACAGCTACAGTTTGCCCCAGAAAGGTCAATGGCCACACCAGCCACTTTTCAGACCTGATAGTTGCGCTTCAACAGGTGAATTCACATATTTGCTTAACACCCCCCCCCAATAAAAAAAACACAAACCCAAAATAACCCTTGCAACACAACAAATTGCCTTTATTTCGGTATGCATCCACATTTCAACATTTAGTGCTCCTGAACAGAGTGGGGAACATGGCGATGAGCCAGGAGGCCACGCCCACCAATCTAAAAGCTCATGACACAGAACTCCTCGAGGTCCCCTCCGAGGTCTGCGGAGCAGCAACACTGAAATCTGAGTCCGCAGGATCAGGGACTCTGTTTCAGCTGTCCGGCTCCACATAGATTTGATGGGTGGCCAGGGAGTCCTGTCCAAATCTCTTCAGTGTGTAAAAGCAAAGCCACTATGAGAAAAGGAACCGACTTAGAACCCTGTGCGCTTAGGACTCTCCACATGGCCTTTCTCTAGGCGTAACCACCAAGGACCCTGAGCGCTGGCAGGTTTGTCGCTCCGTGACTGCTCTGTTCAACTTGAGACCTGAGCTCAAAGTGCATCAGCTGATGGTGGCAGCAGGGCTGAGGACCCAGCACCCCCTTCCCAGGCTGGTGGCAAGTGAATGTGTGGTCCAGAGCTAAGTGAGGGAGGTCAGGCTCTTCCAACCTCATCTGATGGCTTCTGGCCACAGCAAGTGTTGGGTGGTGATGGGCAACAATGGAGTTGGAGGGGAAAGAAGCATCCCTTGAGAAAGGTGGGGAGAGGGGAAGCCCTGAATTCCTCACCCATGGCCAATTTCAGAGGGAGGGGAGGGTTACAATCTAAGCTTTGGCCAAGGGTGGGAGTGGAGGAGTGGGGGGGACGATGGCTTGGATGGGGCATCACTTAATACTTAAGAAAGCAGGGGTGCAGCCAAAGCACCCCCAAGCCCAGCAGTAGTCCCACAACTACTACCTGAAGCCTTCCCATCTATTCTAAGGGCCACCACACAGCTGTGACAGGAGGGCGGGGCGGGCTAAGGCAGACCTAGGCCATGTGTCAGCAGCAGGTGATTGTGTGACGTGTCTGTTCACAGTTATGTTAGCTGTGTCCACCGCTCCCAAAGGAAACTGATTTCAACACACCTTCTTGATCCCAGAAGTTCAACTAGGCATCTAGCAGTTACACTCGACAGAAGATGTTACTCAGCACAACTTAGGTATTTCAAATGGACAAGAAATTAGTATCAGAGCAGTGTCCCAGGATGGAGTCTCAGTGGAGCTAGGTCTCTAGTACTTTGAGGTCTACAAGATGAATCTAGAAAATTTACAACTGTAGAAAATGAAGACTTAGGGCCTTGGTGAATAATTGCTGTAACACTGTCCTTTTGGTGGCTGTGGCAGCTTCATGTTTTCTTTTGACATCATCAAGCGCCGAAGCTCCTGCAGGATGACTTGGACGCTGTGGGAATTCTGCCACTTTGCCAGCACTACCGTGGCCCTTGGATCCACCACTCCATTTGAACTACTCACACCGCTCATACTGACTTTTGTTACAAATCTTATAGACGGGGGTACTTCTGGGTATTTAGGCCCACATTCTATTTTAAGGCTATATATTCGGTTTTCATAATTTGTTCTTGGAGGCCCAATTATCATCCCTGTCCATCTTGTAAGTGTCACGTCTTCGAAGTCCTCTAGACCCCAGCTAACTGTGCCATCGCCTACTCCTTTCTGGCCTTCTTCCAGCTCTTCCAACAGTCAGAAATTTTGAGGGACTTTTACTCCCGAGCCTGTGGTGGCTGCCATCTTGCGCTGCTGTCACTTCTGTTGTTGCTGTTAATCACCATGATGCACAAGCACACATGCTAGGCAACATTACTCTACAACTTTGTGCCTTGGCTAATTTATACAAAGTTTTCCAGTCTACAAGGTCTTTGAGAGTGTGGTTCTTTCCATGATATTCATCTCTTTTCTTCTTCCACTTGTCTTAATACACCATTTCATTTAATTTTTGTTTCTTTTTTTTTTTTCCTTCAGCACTTTTATTTTTCTTTACACAATGGTGTGTTGCTGGGGCCTAATGTTCTCACTGAATAGGAGAAAAACCAAACTTCTTAAATAATTGAGTACAAACAGATTTACAAAAATTAAAAGTGTCACAAGCTATTNTGGGCCATGAATCAAATACANTTCACAGCAAATGGTAACTCAGATGTCAACCTATCAAAGAAATGATTCTCTGATGGAGGAGAATCCTGTACAGGCAAGGCTTGCAGAACCTGGAAACTTGCTCCTGTCTGTAATTTCTGCGTGCTTCATACCATGTGCAATCATGTCTGAGGAGATTACATGTTTACATGTCTTTATTAACTGTGATAATGCATGGAAATTGCCTCTATCTCTGCCCTTCATCAGATTTTGTTTTGGGATGGACTGAGCAAGTTCTTAACCTCCTTCACTCTCTTAAGTTGGTCAGGATATTTTGGGCTATCTAATGACACTGGTAGACAAAATTCATAGCAGAATAATGTGAATTTTGCTTTTGACTCATTTATAATATCTAAACCCTTGAAGACAAGAAATCACNGATATTTTCAGAAACAATGCCTATAAAAATGAATGTTTACAATGTGACAGCAACAAGGAACTCAATTCAGAAAGATCCTATGTCTCTTTTTTCTTCTAGGTATTTCCAAAAAGTTCATCTCATAAGTTGACTGCTCAATGTGCAATTTACTAAAACTAAACATCCTGTTATTTCCAGCATTTCACTCTTCTTGCCTGAAACAGAAGTAATCTGAAAATTTATATTTATCTTAAAAAATAATTTAGGATTAAAATTGTTTCATATATACATTATCTGTGCTCATATAATACTATTGTATTATTATTTCACATGTACATTAATTGTATCTCTATATTATATAACTTCTTTTACAAATCTGATAAAATACTGTTCACATATATGCTTTGTATGCTGGTGTAATGGTGTGTGTGTGTGCTCTGCAGCACAAATTGATAAACTGCTTCAACATCTCTTAATAAAAGCACTTGGAATACCATGTGTGAAAAACCAGGAAATTAAATTGAATATATTATATAAATTTGCAGAAAACTACTTACACACATGTGAGCATTTGTAAGGATTTACTACAAAACTGTCAAGTTATTTTACATGCAAAGGAAAAAACTAACTAGAATAAGAGGCTTTCATGTAAGTTCTCAAAGGGTTGAAATACACTGCTAGAATCCAGCTCTTAGCATTACACATTTTTGTAGCAGATAAGTCTTTAACACCAACAGTTTACATTTTTCTTTCCTGATCTGGGGAAACCACTTCCATCTATTCTCATAAGGCTTTAATTCTTCTTCTCTGATGAACACATTGTATTCTAGCATGATCTTATGATTTTGGTGCAATATAAAAACTTTTATAAATGAAGGAAAAATGAACTACATACAAGATTAATGCACTCTATATACTACTTTCTTTTTTTGTTACAAATATTTTTTTATTCAGGATGACTTCATATAATAATAATACATACATAATAATTGTATGTCCTTAATTATCACAATGCATTAGTAAGGTGGATCATAATCTTATTTTATAAATGATAAACTGAGTTTCTTTGAAAGTACTCTCAATCAATTCATAAGATATAAGGCAGGCTTCACACTGTGCCAGCATTTAAAGAGTGCAATACAACATCTTGATAAACTTCATCATGTTTAATCATAAATAACCTTCACAAACAGTTGTGAGTCAGCACCATGTATTATGGAAAGATTACATGCCATTACATTTCAACATTATTTTCCCACTGAGGACAATTTTAAAAAATATAAACCATTAGTGTTTAAAGTCGTGTAATTTTTTGACTTATATTGTTTATGGGAGTGTTTGTTTTTTAATTTCTATACTTTCACCTAACATTTTTGTTGCTATATTTTCAAAATCCAGACAAGCCAACTTCAACCAATGCCTCACTTTATATGATAATAGCCTTTGTTTTTATATTAACTCCATGAAAAATGTTGGAAGATATGATGGTGTAAGATTTGATGACTCCAGGGATCATGTACCTCATCACAAATTTATTTTCAGAAGTGAAGACTGAGTTTTGAGTTTTATTAGAAGAAAAATAAATCAATACATTTTCGCAATTGCATTTTTTGTTTTGTTTCATTTGAAACATTCAATGTATTCAATAGACAGGAAGGAACAATTTCATGTATAATTTTTTTTTGTTTTTTGGTTTTTTCGAGACAGGGTTTCTCTGTGTAGCTTTGCGCCTTTCCTGGCACTCACTCGGTAGCCCAGGCTGGCCTTGAACTCACAGAGATCCTCCTGCCTCTGCTTCCCNAGTGCTGAGATTAAAGGCGTGCGCCACCACCACCCGGCATGTATAAATATTTTAACACAACAATCATATCACTTAACATAGTTATTTAAATACATTTTACATAATATACAAAAGTACAGAAATTATGAATATATATAATTCCTATAGAATGTTTCAATATACACATTTGTGGCATAATATTTACAATCAGGTCACACATATCCACTCTGTCAAATATTGGTTATTTTTTTGTCAAAAGGTTACAAAATCCTTCCTTCTATGTATTTGAAATGTACAGTAAATCNTTGTTATTGACTGTCAAGTCACAGCACAGGAGGGCTTCTTATGCACTGGGCTTTTGCCCATTGACTAATTTTTTGTTATCCTTTTCCAATACTACACTCCCAGCCAAAAACCACAATTATTTTTAATTCAAATATCTTCCTTCTGGCTCAAGGGTAGAAAGGTATCACGACTGTACACTTACCATCACTTTTCAAGAAAATGTCAGTATTCTCTAGATCTTTGTTTCCAATCTTTATTGTGCATAAAAATCAGCTCATTTCATCATGGTAATTCCAAAGAGGATGACTGCTGTGTTTTAAGTCAATATTAAGTACAGCATTTATATATTATCATGAAAATA
>LZPO01055495.1:39928-60983 GCA_001675575.1 Neotoma lepida | reverse complement strand
TCTGCCATGGGCCCAGGGACACTGGGGAGAGGTGGCTGAGTTCGGGAGTTGTGGGGGTCCTGGAGACCGTCCGGAGCTGGAGGCAGGGGACTTAAATATTCATCAGCAAATCCTCGGTGTGTGAAGAGTCAGATCTAATCTGCAAAATCTCCCCTACAGGTCCTAATGGAAACTGACACCNNGGGCTCCTCTCAAGTTCATACTTCTCTCTCTCAAACTGGCCGAAGTGTAAAAAACTCTCACTCCACGTTTAATATCTCTAATATGTGGCTGCCTTTTAGCCTCAGGAGAAGGACAGGTATTCATTTTCATAGATTACTTTTTAACCATTTTTTTTCAAAGTGGGGGTGGTGGCGGTGAAAGAACACAGAGGCAGAACAGATGCCTCCAGCCCTTTGATCAACTTTGCTGCAGACAACCAGGCTGCCCGCTAGCACCTCTTTAACTACGGCCTGCCAGGAAGAAAATGAGTAGCTTTAGCTCTGCAATTACAGTGCCTGCTGAAGGCCTGTCATCGCAGCCAGGGGGACCTGATCCCAGCAGCTCAGCTGCCCCAGAATTACAACTGCTGGGCACAAAGTTAAATACCCCCTGGGCCAGGCAGCTTCGTAGGCCCAGAAGTTCAAGCCAGTCCTCTCCCATCCCCCAGCCAGTATACATATGAAAAACTGAAAGCATGTCTGCTGCCTGGCCAGGCAGGCAGCAGGGATGGGGACAGGAGACAGCGGCCTTATCTCTGGCCTGGGAGTCACGGAATGTAGCTGTGGCCAAAGTNTGATTTCCACTAAGAGAAGNGGGAAGGAGATGTAGCCTCTTGGCATGTCATCTGACTGTGCTTATGTGGGACAATTAGCTAGAAAGCATTAAATATCTATTGATTTGGGTCAAATGACTGGGAAAAGGGACAATGGTTAATATGACCTTGCCTTAGGCACTTTATGTGACTCACCTGAACCCGAATNTCCATNCATAGCAGATATATCATCCACACGCCTATCACTTTGAGGCCTCAGTCTTTGGCTCTGCCCCATCTTCCTTTGCTTGGGTGATGGACACTTGTAAGATCCATACACAAACTCGGTTCCTGTTTCTGGGTCTTTGAAAATGCGGCTCTTTCAGCTTAGAGCTCCCTCCTCGGCTGTTTCTCAGGTGGATNACGCCTTCCCCTCAGAAGTCCTAGGGGGACTCTGCTGTGGCCTTAGGGTACCATGAAGCCTGTCCAGGCCCGGTCCACACTGGGGTCTCNCCCATTCACCATGAGCTCCTTAGAGCTTTGAGGTTTTTGACCATGCCACCCACCCAGGGCTGGACACAGTGGCTNACACAGGCAGAACTCGAGAAAGCTTTGATTAGATACATGAGACAAATGTTAACTGGTCAGAAGAGAGAATGGAAACTCATAGCTAGTTAGTGGATGAGGGCCCCAGAGGTGAGATTGGGGCCCGGGTCTGCCTGGCTGCAAAGCCAATCTTTCTGGAAGAGAACGCCACANGTGTGAGATAGGGTGGTACACTTCTCAACTAGAGACTTTGTATCTAAGCCGGTGCCTGGACCAGGATAGGGGAAAGAAGAGAATCGAATGCAGACATCTCCAGGGGCAGTCTTCAAACTTGGCCATCAAGCTTCCAGAATCAGAGTGAATGCCAGACTCACAGTGAACATAATACCAGGTTCAAAAATAAAGGGCTCAGCTCTACTAATCCTGTGCTTCAGGGTCAAATAAGATGCCCGCTGTCTAAATTCTCTCTCTCTCTGCCCGTTTCTCAACGGCAACCCAGGCACAAATTAGAGGCTTGCAAGGCTTATCCTAGGCCTGTTTGTTGGAGCAGAGATTCAAGTCCTGGCTGTTCTGTGAGTGGCTTCTGGTACATGACAGTGTGGGCCATGCGGTGGCGCCTGCCGTCTGTAACCATGCTGCTGGGGCAGGTGTGTGGATGAGCCCTCAGTCCTACCCGAAGGCAGGCTGCCCTCCTGTTTTCCGGCAGCATCTGGCTTGAGTTCCACAGGCGACTCCCGAAGAATGTGCAGAGGAGCTTGGTGACGGAGAACAACAGCAGACACGACACGACATTGGTATTTTTTGGCTCCACGAGGCCTGGATGGTTGAGGGGGACCTCTCCTGACTTTCCATGGCTTCAGCGATGACAGCTCCTAGTAAAGTCACAGATGGCTCCAGCCCGTCCCCCTGGGGTACGGGCTTTCCATTCATGTGGCTTTTGCATTCATTTCTCTCTGCTCATCAGCAGAGATCCTTTTATTTTAAGAACAATGAGCGGGGACAGCTGGAGAACTGCTGCAGTCATTTGCTGAAATTCTTTTGACGTTCGCTCATTGCTTCGTAATTACATCTCTGACTCTGTCTTCTCCCACAAATTAGGGCGATAGCTGAGTTCCAGTCCTTGGCGGGCTCATTCATGTGTTGATTCACTTAAATAAGCGGTTATTTGTGCCCGAGGAGACGAGGAGGGACTGACAAGAGCTCAATGTACCATGTCAGGCGCTCACTCGCTGACCCGAGCAAGCCNGGTNTGCACCTCACCCCTACTATGCATCAAGCCCTAGCCCGAGTGTGCACCACACACCTATTGTGCNTCAGGCATTGGCCCAGGCTCTGGATTAACCTCTGGAGCAACCTCATCCTGAGAGCTGATGCCAGGTTGGGGGGCACCAAGATTAAACAAGAAACAATTGAAAGTCTATGAAATCGCCATTGAAATTGAGCAGGAAGAAAGGTACATAGTGCCTTTGGCCCAAAGGACAGAGGAGATTTCTCCCAGGAAGCATGGCTGGGCCTGGGAGGGTGTTTTGTAGAAACAGGTAGGGTGCATCTGGTACTAAAAGCAGCATTGTGAGTCTGAGGAACTGAGCTAGGTACAGGGCACTAGAGCACAGAATCAAGGCTGTCTGTGAAATGAAGCGGGGAAGGTGTCCTGAGGTCAGATCACGCAGGAGTTCATGGGCAAGAGGTCAAATCTTGACATCATCATTCCAACTGCAGCCCTTATTTCTGTTGCTATTACTATTATTTTTCAAATGAAGAAAATAAGACTCGGAGAGGCTTATGTGCCCATCCAGCAAACATGCTCACCGCTGTGTGTTCAAGCTGAGCTTCTTTATGTGGAACTCTGCTGTAAACGACAAAGGCAGTCGGACCAGTCCTTTTGTTCCAGTCTGCTCTTTGTTGACGTTTTTGTATCCAGGACTCAGCCAGGACTCAGCCTGGGATAAGGGGTGTCCAGGGTTCTCCTCAAATGCTTGGAGTCTAGCTGGAATTGCCTCCCTGGTTTGTTCNTGGGACTCAGACAAGTGTCTTGCCACCCCCACATCTTGTTCCCACCCTTAAATCCCAAAGAAGGGAGCTGAAGAATGAGGGCTGGGACTGTAGCCCTGCCTAGGAATGTGACAGAGGAAAGGTCTTTGGTCTTGTCACTTATGGGGCAACTTCAGACCCATATTCTTGTCTCATTCCCATCTTTGTGGATTAAAAATGGTCAAAGAGATGGCAGAAAGCCATCTTGGACCTTCACTCCTGCTCAGCTGCAGGCTGTGGTCAACCTAAGAATGCTAAGGATGAAACAGGCAAAGATGTTCCACATAGCCCATAGGCTCGGGAGAAGCAGCCTCTTGTCCACTACTCTTTATTTTATTTATTTATTTATTTATTTATTTATTTATTTATTTATTTATTTATTTATTTATTTATTTGAGGTAAGAGGTTGAGCGAGACAAGATCTTACTTGGTAGTTCAGGCTACACTTGAACTCTATATATAGCCCAGGCTGGTCCTGAAGTCAAGGTAATTCTCAGAGATTTGCCTCCAAAATGCTGAGGTGGGGTCCCAGCCATGCACCCCCGCATTTAGCTGAACCATTGCGTTTTAAGGTATTCAGTTTGGGAGTCTTGCTGTTCATCAATAGCTGAAACTCCACTGAGTGTGCCCCAAGAGGAATGTGAAGTGACCTGCACAGACAGTTCTTCAAAGAGAACACGTGAACAGCAAGCAAGCATAGAAAGAAGTGNTCAGCATGTTCACCACAAAATGCCATCAAAGCCACAGTGAGCTGTCACTTCATTCCTCTTAGCTGGCTAGCGTATGTCCTAGGTACTTGTGAGTCACTGTGACAGACTACCTGATGGAATTCTTTAGGGAGGAGAGATTGATCTGGGCTGGCATTCCAGACAGGCTTCCATCCATCCATCACATGGGGGGGGGGAGTTCCTGGGAATCAGAGAGGGAACTCAGAGCCAGGAGAGAGTACAACCTCCAAAGGCCCACAGCGAGTGACCTGCTTACACCAGCCAGCCTCATCNTCACTGAATCCCACAGCCTTCAAAACACTGGTCCAAGCTGGCTACTGAGTTTTCAAAACTTGAACCTTGAGGGACGTTGCAGATTCAAACCACAGCTGCTATTTTCAAAACAAACTGTGGGGAATAGAGCTAAGTACACAAGAGGGTATGAAGAAACCGGTGGGAATGGAGATAGCTCACCACTGTGGAAAACGATATGAATGTTCTTCAAACACTAAAAATAGAGCTTTTAAAGGATGTAGTTATTTTGCTTCTGGTTGCATGCCAAAGGGACCGAGCCAAGACTCTGAGTTATCTGTGTCGCCTGATTACTACAGTACTGTTCCTAACAGACAAGATCTGGACACAGCCTAACTGTTCACCAATGCATGAATGAATGAAGCAGAGGAGATAGGTACTTANAATAGAATATTATTCTGCCTTAAAAAGTCAAGCATTCTCACCACTTGTGGCAACATGGCTAGGCATGAATGGTAGTATGGGCAGTGAAATAANAGGCAGACAAACTACTACACCCATGNGGACTGTCNAAAATAGTCAAGCTCACAGAACCAGACAGATTGNTAGTTGCCACTAGTTGAGGGGAGGAAAATGGTGGGTGGTTTCCTTCTAGAAGTTTGTTTTTGCTAATAGACCCCTGGGATGGTTTGGATGAGAAATGTCCCCCATAGGCTCAGGTATTTGAGTGTTTGGTGCCCGGTTAGNGATGCTCTTTGGGGAGGTTCAGGAGATGCATCCTTGCTCAGGTGTATCACTGTCAGGGGCGTGTGAACGTTTTGTAGCTGCATGCCATTTCCAGTTTGCTCTCTTTCACAGTTGAAGATGTGAGCTCTCAGCATCCCGCTCCCGCCACCATGCCTGCTGCCTGCTACCACGATTTCCACCATGGTGGACTCATCCTTCTGGAACTATAAGCTCAAGTCAACTCCTTCTTCTTTAAGTTGCCATGATTATGGTGTTTTGTCACAGTCACAGAAAAGTAACTAATACATATCCAGTTTCTGCCCAGTGTCCCACAAGATGCCAACTTCTGCCCTTCTCGGACCATGCAGTAAATGAACTTGATCCTCCTCTTGCCCTACAGGGGAGAGGTTAACTCAGGACTGGCCTGAGAGAGGTGGGCACTTCTCTGGACACAGTAATTGGTTCAGAGATGAGTACATAGCTCAGGCTGAGGCCATCAGAACTCATCCTCAGGACTCACTTAAAGGGTCAGGGAANAAAGAGGTAGGCTTTCCCCACCACATCTGAATCNCCAAGAGGAGATGAGCCTGCAGCTGCCNAGTGCTGTCCTATTACCACATAGAGAAAGACTCTTAGAAAATGGAGCCTGCATCAAAGAAAGCACAGCCATGACGTGGAGGAACAGTGTGAAGTCATCTGAAGACTGGATGTTGCTACATTGGAAAGTACAACATTCTGGAGTGTATAGTTGGGAGTCCANTGGTCTTTCCCTATGATGGCCATGGAAGCCAACTGCTCAGTTTCACTGCCCTGGAGCAGAGATGATTGACAGCCAGGCACATTCTTCACCCCAGTAGATCCCACCCCTCTGAGCACCTCCCCCCTTGCTGGTGACTTTGCTCTAGATTTCCCCAATGGCTTTGCCCCATTGTTTTTCAGAATGCACTTAGGCTCAGTTCTCCACTCACCCCTTCTCTTGCTTTCTTCTTTGAAAGTGTATCTCTAAACATTCTGGAAGCCTGCCCTTTTAGCTCCTTCTCTGCTGCGGTTTCAGAAGTTTGAAACAATCCCCAAACTCATAAGTTAATGGAATTTGGAGGGGCCCTTGGGAAGTCATCGGGATTAGATGAGGTCTCTAGGGTGGGTCTCCCATGATGGCCTGGGGGGGGGAAGGCTCACTGTTGATTCCCTTCCCCATGTTAGGGTGTGGCACAAGACCCCCACCAGTGCCGGGTCCATGCCTCCATGACTGTCAGCCAAATGCATTTCTATTTGGTTCTTTTTTAGTCATTCTGTCTCTNGACTTTTGTTATAAAAACAGAAAAATGAACTAAGATACTTGTTTGTCAGCTGAAAGGAATAAAGTAAAGGCCAGTTCTTCCCATGGCCTTCACTACACAATGACAGTTTTCTGTATTGTGCAAACGGTGTTGTAAGAAGACTAACCACCTTTTTAAATGAACATGAATATTCCCTCCCTGTGCTCAAGACCTGATTAGATAGCATTATACAGCTGAGGCATCTGACATTTGTGAATCGACCCCTACTCAATTTTTTCTCATTTTTGGAAAGGGAAGATATTTTATAGGGGGTGGGGCTTACCACTTTTCTCTTAGCGTTTGGACAGAAATACATTTTTCACACCTTTTGCCACACTCAGATCCTACCTCCTCTTGTCTTCCCAAGCAAGTTTTCCACTGGTCATCCTGATGGTCATGATGCATTCTCCCCATTGTCTCCCACCAGCAAATTCCATCTGATTTGTTCAGTCATACATTCTGACTTCTCTTACAATCCTATCTTCAACTGGCTTCTCTGTGAGTTGGGGTTGTGAAAGCAAGACTTGAAATAGCGCACTGCTGTGGTCGTTAGTGTACAGAGTGGGATCTGGTTTTCCCGAAAACTGATGAAAATCAGATGTGTCCAGGGATATCCCTTGCCTGTCCTGCTCTTGTAAAGGAGTGGTCAACTACATAGAGCTGTGTCTAGCACTAGCGTGGACATTTTTCAAATGCACATTTGTGTTTAATGATCATAATGATTGGTCTGAATTGGCTCGGGTTTTAGCAGAGTTAAAAAAGACTGGTCAGACTTTTCAGGTTATTTAAAAGTGAATAAAAGAAGGAAGGCATAGGAAAATAAAGAGTAAAGGAAGGGAAGGAGAATGGGAGGGAGAGGAGAGAAGAAAGAAGGAAGGGCAGGAGGAGGGAGAGAAAAGATACCTGCTATGGTGGGAGTCTTCACATCACATCGTATTTAATTGCCCCAAAGGCCAGAGAGTGACGTTTCTTTGCCTCTGTTCTGCAGGTGAACCTAGACCCTCTTGTCTGTAGAAGCTTTTGAAGGATTTGCCAACCTTCAAATCCACCTGAATGACTTGAGATCTCACATTCTGCAGTTGACTGTCTTGGCAGGGATGGAGCCGGGTCCCTAAGACCATGTAACACTGTCTACAGACCCAGATAGAAAACGACTGCTCACTTCCGCACTGAATAAAAAATATACCACCCACTGCAGCATCAGCTACACAGGCATGGTGCGGGGACAAGCTCCACAGTGAGTGAAGGCTGATGCATCCTCAGAGCTCTGTTATGGTGGGGCATCATGTGACTACTTACACAGTAAGGACACGAGACTGTCCCAAACCAGCAGAGATCAGCATGGACCACTGACAAGACCTCTAGCTGTCCGTTGCTTCATTATAATGTCATTCTGTCAACAGCCCTGTGCGTCTGGTTCCATGACACATTAAAAACAATGCATAAGGAAAGGGAGCCAGCCCTATTCCACAGGAAGTCATGACCCATTCCTAGAATTTTCTACCCTTCCCTTGCTTTGACACATGAACAATTATTCCCTCCATTCAGGTTTGTCCAAAGATGTTCACCCAAACACCTAGGATGCAACTCTTGAGAAGCCCACCCTCACACATTTTGCCCTGCAGTATAACTCCCACCCAATTGTCCACCTTGTCTGGTCTCCATACTCTTTCTGATGGTGAAGTTATCCCTAAACATGGGCAGAGGTCTCATCCGTTCTCAAGCCTCACTCACTAGCAACAACAATGGTTTCAACAACTCATATTGAACTGTAATTCTCTTCTAACAGTATCAAGAAATAAGACTTCAGGGCTGGAGAGATGGCTCAGTGGTTAAGAGCACTTACTCGTTGCTCTTGCAGAGGACCCGGGTTCAGTTCCCAGCAGCTACATGGTGGCTCACAACCATCTGCAACTCCAGTTCCAGGGGATCTGACACCCTCTTCTGACCTCTGTGGGCACCACGCATGCATATGGCACACATACATACATGTGGGCAAAACCCTCACAAGATGATAGATAGATAGATAGATAGATAGATAGATAGATAGATAGATAGATAGATAGATAGATAGATGATAGATAGTAGATAGATAGACAGACAGGTAGGTGAGTGGGGCCTTTAAGAAGCAATCAGGCTGAGAGTTCTGCTTCTCTGCACAGATTAAGGCCATCTTGAGAATGTACTAGTTACCACAAGAGTTGGTTCTTCCTTTGAGGACCAGTCCTTCCATGTCCAGCTTTCACTCTGTTTTCTCTTCTCTGATGGGATGACACAGCCTTTTAGATGCCACCTCGATCTTGGCTTTCTCTGCCTCTAGAATCATGAGCCAATCAATTTGTTTTAGTTATAGATTATCAAGTTGATAGCATTCTGTTACCGGCATAACATAGACTAAGGCGGGAGCCCATGGCTCTAATCGTTTCAAGTTCATGCCCAGGTCCTGCTAGACTAGAACACAATAGCTTCTCCAAGAAAGTAACTGTGACACAGCTGGTGTGCTTCCACCCTGGGGACCTGGGAACCCTTCTTCTGGGGTCTCATGCATTTCTAGCACTTTGGAAGGGCCTCACAAGAGCCATTACAGACGTCTCCATTGCCAGCCCACTGCCACAAGTCACTTTGTGTTCTAGTTCCACACATAACCTGTGGGCACTGAGGTTAGGGACACCCTCATCTAACCATTCCTTCACCTTCAACCCGCCAGCTCCACAGCTCCAGAAACCTCCAGCAAGAGTCCAAGGACAGAGCCAGTGGGACCTGTCCCTACCGTCCCCAGCCTTGTGTGCAGAACCACTTGCTCATTCTCTTTTAGTAAAAAACAACCGACCCAAACTGTCTCCAAATTGAGTTCTAGGTGACCTGTTCTCACTTATCCCAAACAGGCTCAGGCTTGTCCGACTTCCTGAGAGGGTCCAGCTTAGACATGCACCATCAACCACAATTAAAAAATTTCTTATTACTTTCTCAAAAAAAGAATAAGCTTATAAAATGGGCAGGAGAAGTATTTCTTTTTCTTTTGCAAATGTAGAGGCTGGAGTTTGCAGGTTCACACAAGGGGCTAGATGGGACTCCAGCCTCTTGGAAGCTTGGCACCTTCGTGCTGCTCCCCNGTGCTGGCTCCTCTTCCCTCTGTTGGCATCCTGTTCTCCAGTCCTGGCCTCTTCAGGTTCCATGACTCTGCTCAACGTGAGTTCCTTCATCTTCAGAACAGAAGCGGGACTGGCCCACCATCCTGAGGCAGCTCAGGGGCAGATGGGAGAAGTCTACAAACGGCCACGAGGCTCAGTTCCCAGCACGCAGAGCCTACCCTCGGACACTCAGCTCCCGGGGGAGGGGCCTATGGCAATGACCTCTGAATGAAAATTGGCACTGTGAGCTGCCCTTCATTCTTCATTTGAGGAAATGTCCTTGAACCCCAACTTGGCACTGGTAATGAACAAGAGCTGTAATATGTATCTAATTACATAGGATTCTTGTCAAAATTAAACAATGAATATGACAGCCCTGGAAACTATGGCAAATTTAGTCAATTATTACTGTCACCACAAGCCTGTCACTGGGTGGCTTTACAAACCCCAGAGCCATCCTGGCATAGATTCCACTGGAAGAATCTCCTCATAGAGAATCTAAGTTACACCCAGAGCCCCCTGGATTCAGCAAGCAGATTTGTTTACAAAGGGCTCCCCCAGGGCTCAGAAGAACCTTCCGCCTTTTGCAGATGAGGAAACTGAAGGTCAGAGAGGGGACCCTGTAGATCCAGCATCTCCTGGAGTGGAATGAACAGCAGTGTCCATGGTGACCTCTGGGTACCAAGAGGTAAAAGAACTGCCCCCTCCCACAGGTTAGGCCCATGCTCATCAGACCAGACTGTACTGTCAGAGACACGAAAAGTTGAGTTATGACCCAGGGCTCAGGGGCGTGCAGTTAGCCCTGCTTCCCAGTGTTTTCAGATCTGGCGGGGGCAAGTCGATCCTACTTGTATTATCAGTGACTGCAGCAGCGCCAAAGGTGGCTGGAAGGAGACCTCTGGACCACTTTGTAGGCAATGGTGNCCTCTACTGGTAGCATAAAGAAATGCAGCTTCAAGAGAAATGTGCAGGTTAAACAAGATCCATGATACAAGGGAAGTATCCTTCATCCTGTAAGGCCTGGAAGCAGAAGTATTTTATATCTATGGTTTTTTTTTTAATTTTACTTTAGAATAATATACATAATGAGATAGCTTAGGGATGGGACCCAGGCCTACACTAGAAATTCATTGATATTTTATATACCTTACACACATGGACCAACAGATACTTTATTCAGTACTTCACATAGCATTGCACACAAAACAGTTTCCTGGTGTGGGATTTTCCACTTCTGGTGTCAGAATTTAGAACAATTTATTCTTCCAATCTTGATAGAAGTGGAAATCACCTGCAATTATTTCTAAATGCTCTCACTTTGGGCAAATGATACAGCTCCTCAGCTTCAGCTGTTGACCAACGGCCAGGAAGCAGGGGGACTCAGGCTCAGTTAACTCACNATAATTGTGGCCGGTCTGATGAGTGTCAGTGGTTCTCTCAGGATCCTGTCATGCCATAAGACACTAGTTCCTAGTCCCAACACCATGTCCGGTCTACACAAAACTGTGTTCAAAGGTAAGAAAGGAGCCTGTGTCGCAGAGGATGCCTTCCTGGCCTTGTTGTCTAAATACAGGTCAAGAAAGGATGAGTAAAGGGGCTATCAGGCGTTTTCATCTTCAGGAATGGTAGACTGAATATCTGGGGAAAAATTAAGAAAAGAGTTGTTGATGAAAATCAAGCAAATCACACCCATTCCATGCCAGGCACTGCTGAAGACACCTGCTATGTGTGCTAATGGTTTTGATGCTCAGAAACACCTCACAGGGTAAGTACCATTACCCCATTTTACAGTTCAAGACCTTAGACATCCTGCACAGGTGCACAGAAAACCATGTGACAGAACACACATCTGAACCAAGGCAGCCAGCTTCCACGTCTATGAATTACAACCAAGCCCTTCACCTCCCTGGGGGCAGCCGGCAAATGGCTCTACCCTGTCACCCTTCTGTGTCTTCCCAGTGCTGGCACAGGCCTGGGACAGAGAGAGCACTTTACTAAGAACCTGATAAACTCTTGAGGACAGACTTCTGCTGAATGGTACACACCTCACCAATGTCAGCACTTACACCCACTCCACTCACCCTGTGCACGGGGAGAATCTTTTTTCCCCTTGAAAACACCTTTCCCAGTGGAGCAGGGCATGGGTCCTGGGTAACCCTCTGCAGAGTTCTCTCTTTGGGACCTAGATCTTTCCTGNGTGGTTAATTCTCATCAGTTACTGCAGCGGGAGGAGCTGAAGCTGCGTTACAGTTAAAGAGCAGACAGACAGCCTGGAAACTGCCCAGTGCTATTCNACTAATAGTTCTTAAACATTTTGATTTTATCCCTAAAATTAGTCTTTACTATTCTACTTATTGCTTTAATATTTGTATTTACTGTGTGTATTACATAGTTTTCTGTGGCTGTGATAAACACCATGGCCAAAGCTACTGACAACTTACAGGCAGCTATGGGGTCACAGTTCCAGAGGGATAAGAATCCATTACGACGAGAAGGCAAGCAGTAGGCGTGGTCACAGGAACAGGAAGCTAGGGAACATGAATCAGAGAGACTGAATTGGAAGTGGGGTAAGGCTACGAACTCTCAAAATCCACCCCTAGTGACACACTGGAGCACCTCCCCAAATAGTACCACCAGCCGGGGAGCAAGCTTCAAAAGCCAGAGCCTGTGGGGAAAATTTCTCATTCAAACTACCACATTATACGTTAGTCTTTACTATTTAGTTTTAGTTTTTACTACTGTTTTTGTGAATTATCTATATTTACTAGGTTGGATCTTAAAATGGATGAAATCACACAATAGTTATTTTAAGGGATTTTCAAGCCCATTATCCATTTTGTGAAAAACAACTTTAGTTTTCAAATACAAAAAAATTAATGGGAAAGTAGCATTTTGAAATATTTGTTCATACCTCACTAATGCCTTGGTTAATAAGAGACAGGGTTCTTCTCGTGTCTACTTTCATTTAATCTGCTGTGCTATAGTGAAATAAATATATGAAGTAAAGNTAGTTTTACACATTTAGGAAGGAAAGGAATCCATATTTTTTTCTTTTTTGAGACAATGTCTCATGTAGCTCAGGCTGAGCTTGAACTTGCTTGGAAGCTGGCAAAGACTTTGAACTCCTAATCTCCCCTACACTCTTTGCCTCATGTGTTTTGGTATTACTGTTATGCACAAGCACATGGCCAAGAATGAATGTTCTTTGCAGATGATCTTGTATATTCTTGGCTTAACAACATAAAAATTGACAAATAGTTTCACATTCTAAGCTATAACCTTACTGTTGAATCGTTTTTNGGCTGTTATATAAAACCCAGCAACCTCTCTTGCATGGATTTTTCCCTCTGCATGACTTTGCAATGCCACTCACTGGTCAAACATTGCTCCATAGAGTCAGGCAGAGCTTCAAAAGTGTGAGCTCCTTTCATTCTCTGAGATCTGAGGTTCCCATCCATTAACCCTTGCATGCATGTTCTCTGAGGAATATTTAGTTATTGGGAAACTGTCAAGTTCATAGTGTGGCTATAGAGTCTCCCAAATTCTAATGTTCTCTGGAAAGATCAATTGTTTTATCATTGGCAACCAATATTACCATCTTTCCCTGGAGGAGGCACACTCCCTTCATGACTCTAGAGAAAATGTCTACTGAATCCTCAAGTCTGAATAGTGTCAGTTGTATTTCAGTGAGATAATTGGCCAGAGAAGAAGCAGCTGCTTTAACTGGTGCTTCTCTTCATCGTAAGTAACCATCTTGGGTACACAACGAAAACACCTTACGCGCACATCCCATTTTGTAATACAGGGTGTTAAAAAGTTGTGTACTGAAAATTTGAGATTGAATAAAATTAAGAACTTGCAGAGTTTTGTTAAGGACATTTTAATGAAGCTAGAATATCATGTATGTGTACATACATTATTTTATGCATATTTATAGTACACACACTAGGCCCCATTATAAATGGGGTTATACTAATGAACTCATTTTAAGTTGATCATATTGTAGACCAAACCATTCACCGAGTCCACCTAACCTCCTGGATTACCATGGCAGCAGTTATGCAGTCTGTAGACGAAAGTTTGTCTGGTCCTGATCTCCGATCCCGCCCGGCTCCCACGGCGCGCTTAGACCCAAATAAACACACAGAGGCTTTTATCATTTTTGAACTATGGCCCTGGCAGGCTTCTTGCTAGCTAGCTCTTACATCTTAAATTAACCCATTTTATAAATCTATGTCGCCACGTGTTCCACGTGGCTTTACCTGTGTGCCGTTACATGTTGCTTTTTAGGTGGCAGAATGGCGTCTGCCCCTGCTCTGCTTTCTGCTTCCCTTCCCCTAGTTCGAATGTCCCGCCTAACCTTATTCTGCCTCACCATTGGCCAAACAGCTTTATTTATCAACCAATCAGAGCAACACATTTTTGGAAAGACATTCCCATCAGCAATCAGTGACTTGCCATTCCTGAGGACACAGCTGTGGCTCACAGCTGTCTATGACCAAGAGACAAAGAATCATTATGCATATGTATGGGTGAGGAAAATGAAAATTCAAAATGTGAGGATAGGTTAGTACTGAATATGTGTCACCTTGTCATCATCATAAGGAGTGATGCCCAAATCACAGGCTGAACCATTCTTCAGACCTGTGGGCCATCCGCAGGGTCCTCANACAAATGCCCACAGGCATACACAATCACACAATACAAACATACAACTTCACATGTGTGATCACACACATGTCCACACAAAACCACATATCATCTTACACACATATGGCCTCAAAAATGCATGACCTCCCATCCACATGACCACTAGACACACTGATAGATATGACCACACACATGTTACTACACAGTGATACCCATATGACAATGTACACACATGATGACACACACCTATGCATATAGAGGCACACACATGACTACATAAACACATGTGACCACCACACATGACTACTTATATAACCACATGCACACATATGACAACACATACATGGCCATAGAAACACATTGNTACTCACAGCTATGATTAGGCACATATGACTTCACACATAGATATTCATATGCCAACACATATCCACAGATACCACACACACATGTGATCACACACATACCCCCCATCCTGGATCACAAATACACACATCACAGCACAAGACTCACACACATATGACAAAACCCACAGACATGCATGATACATACAAACACCCATGCACACATGGCCACATACACAGAGCCAGAACACAAGGTAATTGTGAAGCGGTAACAGTGACTGCAAGGTGCACAGCACCTTTGCTAATTTCTGCTAAATCCTTAGTAGTCTCTCCCTGCAGTAACCTCACTTAGCCCTCCAGGGCGCTTGTCGCCACATACCAGGCACATACACGGCCATATGCAGCCACCTTGCATGCGTGTCAGCATGGCCTACTTTCTAAAGAGAATGTGGACCAGCTACAAGTTGCATTCCCAGCCTGCCTTACTTCTTGTGCTGGCTATGTGGCAAGTTCTGGCATGTGAACTACAGGCACAAGCTCAGTGCACTTTCTGAACCAGGCAGTCCTTCCTGGCACTCACTTCCCAGTCAACACAGGATACAGAGACCTTTAAGACCCTGAAGGAAGTTAGGGCCGTAACATGAAAAGCATCCAGTCTCCTGAATGACATTTGGAGAGAAATAGGTCCTGTCAATCCAGACCACTCACATTGGATAGTGACAGGAGAGAAGTGTCCCCTCCATACAGGAAAGCACAGCACTCCTGTCAAATAGGACATGAATTCTAGAGTCTGTGACAGCTGCAGGGTTATTTTAATAAGTAGCCAGGGCTTAAAGGATCACAGTGGGTGAAGAGGTGCCCTCGTGTAAATGTGGCACTAGAGATAAAGACCAGTTGAGTCTAGACACCAATGGACAGGGAAGTGAGAGAAGGAGGGGTAGGCCTGATCTTAGACTCCTTGCCTTCCCCAAAGAGGGGACTTGTGCTGTCCTGAGGCTGAAGGGGACTGAAGAATAAAGGTGTCACTTAGTGCTCAGTCAAGAAGCCAAGTCTGGAGTATGGATGTGTGCAGTACCTGCATATAAACAAGGATGGACTGTGTATACATGTTAATGATGGACAGTGTATGAGTCAATATTGGCTGTGCATCTGTGTGGTGACAGTGTATAGGTGAGTGACAACTGTATAGGTGTGCTGTTGAGGGTGTATAAGTGAGCATGAAGCATGTATGGCTGTAGTTGGTTTTTGAGTGTAGTGTGTGAGTGCCTGAGAGCATGTGATCAGTATGAACTGTGAACATGTATGAGTGCCTGAGGGTGTGTGTGGTGGTTTGAAAGAAAATGGCCCCCAAAGGGAGTGGCACTATTAGGAGGCGTGGCCTTTTTGAAGGAAGTGTGTCACTGTAGGGGTGGGTTTTGAGGTCTCTTTTGCTTAAGCTTCATTCAGTGTGGCACTCAGACAACTTCTTGTTGCCTGCAAGGTGTGGAACCCTCAGCTCCTTCTCCAGCACCAGGTCTGCCTGCATGCCGCCATGTTCCACCATGATGATAATGGACTGAACCTCTGAAAGTGTAAGCCACCCAATTAAATGTTTTCCTTTATAAGAGTTGCCATGGTCATGGTGTCTATTTATAGCAATATAAATCCTAACTAAGATAAAAGTTGGTCCAGGGACTGGGGTATTGTTGTGATAGACCTGACCATTTTTTTTTTTTTGAGGAATTTAGACTTTGGTACTTTGGGTTATGAAAGCAGTGAGCATGGCTTAATAGGCTATACTAGTGGGAGAATGGAAGACAGTGGTGCTGAGTGTGATTTGATGAACTGTGGGGGGCTACCTCAAGAGGTTTCAGAGGAGAATTTTAATATGTCGCCTAGAGATCGTTCTTGTGATATTTTGGTGAAGAATGTGGCTGCTCTTTGCCTTTGTCCAAAGAGTCTGCCTGAGGCTAAAGTAAAGAGTTTTGGATTAATTGCATTGGCAGAGGAAATCTCAAAACAGCCTAGCATAGACTCTGTCCTGTGGTTATTAGTGTTAACTCTAATGAAGATTTATAACGAAAAGGAGCAAGAAAATGTACAATTTGAGGAGAAAGGAGCATCAGGAAGTGGAATGGAGCTGAGTTCTGTGTTCAAGGAGATGAATAGATTAAGCAATGGAATAAAGGGATCAATGTCCTTAGGGCAAGACCCCACCTGGCGAAGTTTCTGAACTGTGAAAAGGAATTAAAGAAAAATTTAGAGCCAGGTATGGTGGTGCACACCTTTAATTCCACCCAGCATTGGGAAGGCAGAAACTGGTGGATCTCTGAGTTTGAGGCCAGCCTGGTCTACAGAGCAAGGTCAAGGACAGCCAAGCTTTAGGCAGTAAAGGTAACAATCAAAAACAGGAAGCTGGTAAAGATGTAATTGAAGAAGTAGCCCATGTTCCAGTCCCAGCAAGCAGCAGACCTTGGCAGTTTGGGTCACATGGTTCTGGCTGTAGAGCTAAGGATAGAAGAAATGGGTTATGGAATTTGCCTCTGTGCTAAGAAAAGCCACCGAGGCCAGGCATGTATCAGAGTGTCCCTGAATGGAGGCCTAGTAGAGAGACCATTGAGAGAAGATGTGAAGTTGAAGCCTGGACTGCCTTGGAGATCCCAAGATGTTAAGGNTGCCAAATTCATGGGTTACATGCTGAGAAGAGCTGACAACAGGGAGTGGGACTAGCCCAAGAGAAAGAAGTGTGTTGCAGTCAACAAAGCTGAATGGAGTGGAGCTCTGAAGAGTGTTTTGACATCAGACATAGAGATGCAGAGTTTGGAGTTTACCTAGCTGTTGTTTTGGTCCAGTATTTCCTCTTTATGCTCCCTTTCTTACATTTTGGAATGGTAATGTATATCCTATGTCATTATATGTTGGAGTATGTGAACTGTTTTTTGGTTTTATAGGGGATTACAGTTAAATGATTGCATGAATCTCAGAAGAGACTTTGAACTTTGGACTTTTAAACATTGTTGAGACTATAATAGACTATGGGGACTTTTGAAATTGGACTGAATGCATTTTTGCATTATGATATGGCTACAAATCTTTGGGGGCCAGGAAGTGAAATGTGGTGGTGATTTGAAATAAAATGGCCCCCAAAAGGAGTGGCACTAATGGGAGGTATGGTCTTGTTGGAGAAAGTGTGTCATTATGGGGGCAGGCTTTGAGGTCTCTTTTGCTCAAACTTTGCTCAGTGAAACACTCAGACAACTTCCTGTTGCCTGCAAGATGTAGCACTCTCAGCTCTAGCACCATGTTTGCCTGCACGCCGCCATGTCTTACCATGATGATAATGGATTGAACCTCTCAACTGTAAGCCAGCCACCTCAATTAAATATTTTCCTTTATAAGAGTTGCCATGGTCATGATGTCTCTTCACAGCAATGGAAACCCTAACTAAGACAGTGTGTAAGTGGGTATGTAGTGTGTATGTGTATAAGTGCCTAAGGGTGACCATAGAAGGTGTACCTATGAGTTTCTGAGAAGCTATCAGTGAATATGGAGCATTGTGACTTGTGAATGTGACAGAGACTGTGTGTGTGTGTGCAGTGAATGTGACTCACTGAGGCTATATGTGAGTGTAGAGATTGTAGGCATAGGGTGTCTGAGCATATATGAGTAGAAAGTGTGTGTGTGTGTGTGTGTGTGTGCGCGCGCGCGTATGTGTGTGAATAACTGAGACTATATGACTGAGAATTGAGTGGATATATGTGTGAATGACTGAGATTGTGTGTGCATGAGTGAATGAAAGGATGTAAGTGAGCATGGAGTGTGCACTGGCCTGTGTGACTGAGGACTCATGAATGAGTAGACTGAGCATATTAATTCAATTGTAAGTGACGTGGGAAAGTAAGGAGTTATGTGAGCTGGTGAGTGGGAATGAGTGAGTATGGAGTACGTATGTGTGTGGTTGACAATAGGAGAGCCAGATTTTTATGGAGTGAGCTTTTCATAGTTCCCTGAGAGTTCCAAAGTGGAACTTGCTGAGGCTTAAGGGTTAGGCTTAGAAGGGACACAGGGTAATCCCCACTATTTGTCAAAGACAGGAAAACTGGAGGGAGAGGGCTACACAGAAGCGTGAATTCTGTGCCAGTGGGTTTATTGGGGGTCCCTGATGTCATTGATCACAGGCACTGAAATGGGGGNCTTCTGTTACAGCAACTGCCCATACTAACAAACTGACAAATGGTTCAGCGTTTCCCAGCTTTCTCTGTCTCTTACTCCAAACAACTTTTGCAATTTCAATATACCATTTAAAATGTTACTTATTATCCCTTCTTAGCTTCCTACTCCATTTATTTTAACTGTTGCACAACAATTGTGAGTACTTATGGGTACAGTTTGGTCATGTGACAGACATGCAATGCACAATAATCAAGTCAAGATGCTTCTTTGAATATAAATAAATTTGTTGAAAAAACCCTACCACTGAAAATGAAGGTTGGGAATACAACCNTATTTTTTCTTACATCCTCATTAAAGTAAGTACCTAACTATCTACACAATGCACTCACATAGTCTCTCAAGTCATTTCATAATTACTGGGTACAAACACAGCCCCTGGCTATGAGGTTGCAGAGATGCATGATAATTTGGTGTGAACCAAATTTTATGGACTTCAGATCTGCTCCTCTATAATTTATACCCACTAGACTCCACTGAACCCAATCTGATTCTCCCTGTCTGTCTGCCCTAAGATATCTGACGAGTTCTCAGGAAAGTGCTCCCCTGCCTGCCCATCACCAACTCACTCCCTGCCTGCCCATCACCGAGTCCTTGGACTCATCTTGTTTTTAGAAGCATTACAGCAGAGAGAGAAAAGGCCTTCTGTGACACGGCCAAAGCAGCAGACACTGAGAACTCCCTTAATCTCCTTCCAGCACCTGTCTTCGAGTGGGCTCATGNCTGGGCAGAAATCCTCTTCTCCACGGCCATCACACTGTGCACCTCTGATTAGACATTTCACATGACACCCTCTGTTGTGACCTGGTCTAGGGTGGGGCTTCTTAAACATTTATTTCCACACACAACCCCAGACACACAGGTTTATAAAATAGGTAAACAAACCAAACACTTACTGATGACAAATCATATGGAAATATATTTTAAGATTATTCTTTGGTTACATAAAATGCTGTCATTTAGCAGATGAAAGCAAATTNGTGTGCTGGTAAGATTGATGAGGTTATTTTTATAGAAAGAATTAAACACTGACTGAATATTTGGTGCTGAAGGATATAAAACACTTTCATCTTCAACATTTTTCAGAGAGGATAGCTGGATTTTATGCTGAAACTACCATTAACATAAATATGTACTAAAAATGGCAGAAATGTGTTAGGACCATTTCAGAAATGACTAGAAATCCTAATATATTGTCAACNTCCAGTCAACAAATTTTTATAAAATTCCATTCANCAGCTCTANTAGTAAATTTAATTTAATTTAATTTTTGAAACAGGGTCTTACATAACTCAGGCTGGTGTCCAAGTTGCTGTTTAACTGAGGCTGGCTTTGACTTTCTGATCCTCCTGCCTCCAGCCAGGAGTGCTTGGGCATGTGCTACTACAGCTGGTTTTTCTGCAATGAGGGGACTGAGCTCCAGGCTTTGTCCCTGTTTTGATAAGCACTCAACTAACTGATCGTCAGCCCCAAATACTCCAATAGCACTATTTAAAGCAAAGCATCCCAATGGTGCTNTTCACAGCTCCACATGCTGAGGACAGGCAACAGGAACATGTTAGGAGTCTTTGGTTTCTATAACTAAACCAGTGTGCTTTTGTACTAGGAGAAAATTTTGTATGTACAGCAATGACACTAATTCATAACATATCAGAGTCTTAAATCTGAGCCAAGGACCATGTGCACTTGCTAGTGTAGTGTGTGTTGTGCAAAGTGTGCATGCTGCATGCTCAGAACCNGGGCTTCAGTGAGGTCTGCCCAAGGCAGCTCCTCAGGTTCACTGAGCTCTTGCTTTTGNCTTTGTCTTGGTTGTTGCGTGTTCAGAATTGCCACTTCTCATTGCCTACCCTTTTTTTTGCTCCCCGCTGAATTCTGTCACCCCTGTCACCCCTGAACTACACTCAGAGACGTGATAGTGTCCATGTAAGTCCAGAGAGACAGTTAGGGGGACCCAGTTCCTGAATTCACAACAACATCCCTCCAGGGATCTAATTCCAAATGATTCCCACTTTGGAATTTCTCAAAAAACTCCTTCATACCTCACTCATGAGTCCAGAGCTCATTTTCCTATTCGCCCTAGCCCCTCCTCTCATTCTCTTTCATTACAGAGGACCCATCTTTCCTTTGCTCCNGATTACTGAGAATAAGTACAAAATTCAGAACACACCCACTGTTGGCTGACAGAAAAAGGACTCTATGCCTCTGTCCTCTTAATTCTACAGAGATAGACAGAAAACAGTTGGAAGATTCTAGAAAGGAACCTCTCAACACTAGGCAAGCAGTCACTAAAGAGCAAAAATATTTTATAAGTAGCTTAGTGCTTGTTTAAGTTTATTTTCTATTGCTGTAATAAGATGTAATCGAGATTGGATAATTTATAAAGAATACAGGTAGTTTTGGAGAGGGGAGG
>LZPO01055495.1:0-16155 GCA_001675575.1 Neotoma lepida | reverse complement strand
ACACAGGCAGACATAGTGCTGGAGAAGGAGCTGAGAGTTCTACATCTAGATCCACAGGCAGCAGGAAGAGAATGAGACACACTTCTTCTAATAAGGCCACACTTCCTAGTAGTCCCTAAGGGTGCCACTCCCTATGGACCTATGGGGGCCATTTTTATTCAAATTGCCATATCCACTCCCTGGCCCCCATAGGCTTATAGCTATATCATAATGTAAAATGAATTAATTCCAACTTCAAAAGTCCCCATAGATTATAAAAATTTAAAACTTCTTTCAAAGTTCAAAGTCACTTCTGAGACTCATGCAATCTCTTAACTCTAATCCCCTGTAAAATCAAAATGGAAAAATCCAATCACATACTTCCAAAATACAGTGCAGGATATACATTACCTTACCAATAGGGAGGAAAGGGAGCACAGAGAGGAANTACTAGACCAAAGCAAGACCAAAATCCAGCTGNGCACACTCCAAACTCTGAATCTCCATGTCTGAAATCAAAGGGCTCCTCAGATCACCAACTCCTTTCAGCTTTGTTGACTACAATACACTCCTTTCTCTTGAGCTGGTTCCACTCCCTGTTAGCAGCTCTCCTCAGCAGGTATCCCATGTCTCTGCCATTTCCAATATCTTGGGGTCTCCAAGGCAATCCAGGCTTCACCTTCACAGCTTCACACAGTGGCCTCTCTAGGCCTCTATGCAGGGACACCCCTGACACATGCTTGGTCTCGGTGGCATTCCTTAGTTGTGAAGGGAGATTCCATAACCATTTTCTTCTGTCCTTGATTTTAAAGCCAGAACCATGTGGCCAAGGCTGCCAAGCTCTGCTGCTTGCTGGGACTGAAATATGGCCCCCTATTCAAATCTTCATCAGCTTTCTGTTTCNGATGGTTTCCTTNACTGCCTAAACTTGGTCGCTCTGGAACTTGCNCTGTAGAGCAAGCTGGCTTTGAGCTCTGAAATCCACCTGCCTCTGCCTTCCCAGTGCTGAGATTAAAGGTGTGCACTACCACATCTAGCCCTAAGCTTTTTTAAGATTCCTTTTCACAAGCTGGAAGTTTACCTGGGTAGGATTTTTCTCTGAGGTGACCACTCCCTTTATTCCATCAAACGTCAGGATTTTCTTTAATCTGTTTATCTCCTTGAACATTTCCTGGTGCTCATTTTCTCCATGAACTATACAGTTTATATTTTCCCTTGTTCAGCATACTTGTTTTTTTTTATTATAGATCTTCATAAGAGTGAACACTAATAACCACATGGCTNAGTCATACTAGGCTGTTTTGAAATTTCCTCTGGCAATGCCACTGATCTAAAACTCTTCAATTCACCCTCAGGCAGACTTTTCAGGCAAGGACAAAAGGCAGCCACATTCTTTGCCAAAATATCACAAGAATGGTCTCCAGGCCATATACAAATATTCTTCTCCTCTGAAACCTCTCGAGTCAGGTCCCACAGTTCAAATCGCCCTCAGCACCACTGTTTTCTGTGCTCCTACTAGTATGGCTNACTAAGCTGTGCTTAAAGCATTCCACTACTTTCCTAACCCAAAGTCTCAAAGTTCACATTCCTCAACACAAAAACATGATCAGGCCTCTCACTGCAACACCCCAGTCACTGGGATCAACTTCTGCCTTAGTTAGGGTTTTATTGCTGTGAAAGAGACACTATAACCANTGCACTCTTATGAAGAATAACATTTAATTTGGGCTGGCTTACAGTTCAGAGGTTTAATTCATTATCATCATAGCGGGAAGCATGGTGGCACACAGGCAGGCATGGTGCTTGAGAAGGAGCTGAGATTTCTACATCTGGATCCACAGGCATCAGGAAGAGAATGAGACATACTTCTTCCAATAAGGCCACGCCTCCTAATAGTGCCACTCTCTACGGACTTACGGGAGTCATTTTTCTTCAAACTACCACAAGGGCTGATAGTCATATTTATATACTTCAAAAAGATCCTTCAAGCTAGGGCTAGAAAGATGGCTCAGTGAAGGGAGATTCCATAACCCTTTTCTTCTATCCTTGATTTTAAAGCCAGAAGCATGTGGCCAAGGCTGCCATGCTCTGCTGCTTGCTGGGACTGAAATATGGGACTAAAGAGTATGTACTGCTCTTGCAGAAGACCCTAGTTTGGTTCCCAGCANCCATGTTGGATAGCCCACTACTGCTTGTAATTTCAGCTTCAGAGGGTCTGACACCCTCTTCTGTCCTCTTTAGGCACTGCACTCACTGGCACCTACCCTCCTCCATAATTTAGGAAAGAAAATAAAACTGATCAAACTCTCAGGCTATAGCAATGATTAGAAAGCTATCAAGAGTCTGTGAGATATTGATGACATGGAATACACAAGGAGTCAAAGATAAGTGAGTGGGCTCATGAACTGATGAAATGTAAGATGTTCAGAAGGAAAGATATAAGATGCTCTGCTTCAGCATCATGGCATGATTANGAAAAGGTTCCCTGAGATCTGCTTGTGCAGAATGTGTTGATGCACCCGTGGGGCATTTAGGTACAGATGTGGCTTCTCAAAAGACAGAAGCTCAGGAAAGAGCTGGAGTGGCNTAGGAGCCATCAGCATAGTTACTGCAGCAACAGGCATGTGCCAGATGTAACAGAAAGAAATCCACATTGCAAGACAGCCAATCACAGCTCCTAGGAGCCTCTACACTCAAGGAGAGATAGAATGAGCCCTCTAAAAACAACGGGTTCAAGTAGCCAGAGAGGATGGAGGAACAACAAGGATTTTGCACAGTCATGGANGCAAGGACAGGAGTTCAGTCTGTCATTAGTGAAAAGCCAAGTGCAGGAGCAGNCAGGACCTCAGACGGTGGCTAAGGAGACTGTTGACCTTTGGTGAGATTGGCCTGATCGTGGTGAATGCAGATGCTGGGCAGTGTGGGATCCAGAAGGTGAAGCCCTCAGGGGGTCAGCATCTTGTTTGAGAACTTAGGTTGTGTAGGGGAGGTGGGTTCAGTTGCTAAGGGTTTGGAGAGTCAAAAGGCATTGAGGTACTCATCATTCATTAGAGACACTTTGCAGATGTAAGAAATCAGGGNGTGGGGAAGAGATGACCAGAAGGAAGGCTATATGGAAAAGTCACCTGGAATCCCACTATCTTCAACCCAATTAAAAATTAATTAGTATTAATTAGTGTANAANGTGATTTGGAAGAAGATTTAGGGGACACTGGGGGTTTAAATAGGGGTGAGGGTGGGGTGAATGAGAGAGAGGAGAGGGAAGTGACTGGGATAACTAAAACTAATGGTGTAGGAAAAAAAGTATGCAAACCCATTATTTATGTAAGCTAATTAAAACATTTTTAAAGGAGTTAAAACAGAGGAACCCTGTGTAAGTGAGCAGTGCTGCNCCCCAAAGACTTGGCTTTTTAAGTGCAAATCACAGCACAGGCAAAAGATACATCTCTACAAGGTGTTGGTGAGGGAGGCTCCAGAGATCTCTAANCATATAGTCTCTTGTCATTATTCTTGGCTACTAGCCATAACTTCAAACAGTGTTGCTGAGGCCACCACACACTGCAATACAAAGCATAGAAAAACTAGTCTCACACAGACCAGGAACCTTTCTCCCTGCTGGTGAGCTTTCACAGGGCAGGAAAGTGTATGCTAGATGTGCGTAGAAAAGAGCTGGACTCTGAATGCTATAATACTGACCTAGGCAAGACGTGCCCACTGGTGCAATAGTGTCATGACTGTTATAAGGCAACCAACCACATTCTGATTGGATATGAGGTCTCCTTCACAGGATAGATTCCATGTCTGATACTGTAAACCTGGTCAAAAGCCCGTGACTATGGACATCATAGGTTCTAGGNTAGAACCTACTGCTGNCATTCTGTTAAATAGGCATTTATGCTTATACCATTGGCCTAGGCTGCTCTCAGCGTTTGTCAGAAAAAGATTCTCTTTGCAATGGGCAGCAATCAATGCAGAGACTAATAACTACTCAAAGTGCAGAGAGTAAGTGCTGAGTACCAAGTCCTAAAGAGCATATCTTTATCAACATCTCTGCTCAGGCTCNGGGAGTATCACTGAAGAGGAAAATGTGAGGAATGTAAGAGGCAGAGGGTAGGGAGGAGCACTGTGAACTGCTGTCTTCTGGATGTGCATGGTTATTGTACTTAAGAGCTNACAACAGCTGTGGGAACCTGCNCATGGCCTGCTCTAAGTGAAGNCTGCCCACAGTCCAGCATGGATAGGGAAGAAGTCATGAAGACCCACCCCTAGCTGAGGAATGAGTGTAGTCACATTTCNTTGTATACATGTATGGAATCTCAATAAATAAAAACAAAGGTTTCATTCAGACACCAAAGAATCAACAAAAGAGGGAGAGGTGGACATTGCAGGAGGGAGAGAGGATAATTGCATAAGGTCTGAAGGAGGCAGGAAGGGAGGAGGGGATCCAAAGTGAAAGAGAGAAGACTCCACTCTCTGTCACTGTAATAGGGGCTGATAGATGTAGCTANGCTTGCAAGTCTGCTCTCAGAATCCTGCAGAAGGTTTTGTCTGGAGCCTCTTTGTCCCATACAGTAACAGGTGAGGTTTTCTAGCTCCAGTGAGTGTGAAGTGTTGAGGACTCCGAAGTAACTCTAGTGGAATGTGGGAGCTCACACTCAAGACAATCATTCTGAAAGCACCAAGACACCAGGCGGGNCTGAAGACCTTAGTGTGCTAGTGGCACCAATGTACATGATAGTGAGATTGCCTTCCCCATGGCCTGGCAGCCAGGGCTTGAACATGGAGGAGCCAGACATCAGAGCTGAAGGGAGCAGAATGACAGAAGCATGGTTGGTTCTATGAGCTGAGCCTATTGGCCACAAGGATGTGAATGAACATCATGGATTTAAATGTCTCAGTTGATGGAGACAAAAGCTGAGCCAGGAGAGATGAAAGAGGAGGTTCATAAGGTAGAAGAAAGCCTGTAGTGTTGAAAAGACGAGACTGGATTTGGAGAGTTGCAGCCTTGGGTTTAATATTTCTTCTGTGGAAGAACTCCATGGAGATTCCAGAGTCGCCATGGAAACAAGTGAGTGAAGCAA
Source organism: Neotoma lepida (assembly GCA_001675575.1). Taxonomy (NCBI): domain Eukaryota; kingdom Metazoa; phylum Chordata; class Mammalia; order Rodentia; family Cricetidae; genus Neotoma; species Neotoma lepida. The sequence goes on along the minus strand of LZPO01055495.1, from coordinate 11,095 downwards.
ATGTCAGGGTCAGAGTGCGCATCAGAGATGAAATTGAGATGTGGGTAGATGGGCATCTTGCAGACTCTGGAGTTAACTTGGACGCAGCAGATGAAAACCAGAAACCCAAGCCTGTAGCGAGGGAGGGCAAGGGTAGGTGGTCCTTAGTGAGGAGGGATAAGTGTTGTGGTGTATGACTGTGTGTCATTAGAGAAGTAGGCGTTTTATGAAGGTTGAAGAGAACAAAGAGGGATGAGTGAGATAGCATCCAGTCTAGTCCTGTGCCTGTGGACTGAGTACAGGGAACGAGTAGGCATCATCCACAGAGCTACCGGCCAAATGTTACTTTCAGAACAGAGCAAGTGTCTAGGGAAAAGATGCAGCAGATGTTGAGCAATGAGACCAAGGATGTTTCAGCATTCGAGAAACAGGAAAACAGTGGGAGACTGACTGTGAGGAAGGCACACTGTGGAAACACTGGCACTAAAGACAGCATCCAGGCCCACTCAGCTCTAAGTCCATGTATTGAAAGCTGTGTTCCCAGGTGAGGCAGAAGGGGAGAAGCTGAGTCCCAAACTGTGTGGTGGAATTGTGGTGTCCTAGGTACTTCTTTTGTTCCCTGGCCAAGTGACCAGTTTGCTCCATTGCATGCTGCCTACCATGTTTGAGAAGATGCCCCCACCCCAGGCCTAATTACACTGGTATAGATAATGATGGACTGGAACCTCCCCAAATGAGCCAATAGTGGGTAAAAGTGCCAGCTACTGAGCCTGATGACTTGAGTTCCATGCCTAGGTCCCACCTGTGGGAAGGAGAGAACTGGCTTCTCCAAGTTGTCTTCTTCTACATGTGCCCTGTGGCACATGTGTATTCTCTCTCTCTCCTCTCTCTCTTTCTCTCTCTCTCTCTCTCTCTCTCTCTCTCTCTTTCTCTCTCTTTGTCTCTCTTTCATACACACACACACACTAAATGCAATATATTTTAAATTTTTTAAAAATATAAAATCACAATGTGCTGGGGTTTTTGCTGTTGTTGTTTTTGGTTTTTGTCAACTTGACACAGGCTAGGATATTTTAGAAGAGGGAACCTCAACTGAAATGATGACACCTTCATCAGATTGGCCTGTGGGCATATCTGGGAATATTTTCTTAATTAATGATAGATGTAGAAGGGCCCATCCCACTGTGGGCAGTGTCACCCTTGGGCAAGTGGTCCTGTCTTATATAACAAAGCAAGCTGAGTAAGCCGGAATGAGCAAGCCATTACACAGCACTCCGCCATGACCCCTGCTTCAGGGTCTGCCTCCAGGTTTCTGACTTGAGTTCCTGCATTGGCTTTCCTCAATGACGGACTGTGATCAGAACATGTAAATACACCTTGTCATCTAAAGGGGGAAATTATTACGGCAACTCCACATAGTTAATAGAAGATTTATTTAGGGGTAACTTACAGCCAGTAAAGGGGTTGGTTACAGGATCCAGGAGAGGTGAGGTGCTGTCCAGCGGTATTCTCTGGAGAACTCTGCTCGGTCTACCATCCATCATCCAGGATCACCAGGAACCAAGAGAGCCAGCATGGACGGATCTCCATTTTTAAAGGCTCCCATCTTAGCCCGCCCCAGGGGGAGGTCCTAGGTAGGTGTGGCAGTTACCGGAAGCCTCACCAGGGGTAGTGCTTCCAGGTCAAAGCTGGAACAGTTACCCACTACAATCATCCCCTAGTTGCTTTTGATCCTAGAGTTTATTGCAATAAAAAGAAAACTAAGGTGATGACCTAAAACAAAACTTTGCTCTTCATAAATTAATTATTTCAAGTATTTTTATAGTGTCAAAAAGTTGACTAATACACTCAGCTCACAGAGGCTATTGGGGAACTCTGTCTCTGGACCTTACTTTCCAGTAAAGGAAGAAAATGGGAACACACACAAATGTCCATATATGTGTTTGTGCAAACATGCACTGTGGTAACTCTATAAACTGAGGACATGACCCCTCCATGGTATGGTTAAAGGGGAAGGTTTTTACTGCAGACAAAAGAGAGAAAAGAACCAGCATCTGCAAGAATTGAGAGCAGAGAGAGAAAGAAAAAGACTGAACATGGCCAGCAGACTGGACCTGGTCAGGAGAGAAGCAGGAGCAGAGTAGAGAGAGGTGTGTTCACAGGGAAGACAAAGAGAGGGTAAAAAGTGAGAATAGCCTAAATAGCAGGGTTATAAGGAGAATGAAAAGCTGGGTGGAGGGAAGCCCATGAGCTGGAGAAATTTAGGGGAGGGCAGGGAAGTGAGAAGAGCCCTGGCTCTAACAGGTACAAGGATACTTGTGATACTGAGGGAGCCTGGAGGCCAGCACTGCTTTGGTATGCTAACAGGCACCATACTGTAGCCATTTGTCCCTTCTGCAGTGATGAGGGGAATGACTCCTTTTGGTAGAGGGGAACTGGTTTGACAAGTTCCTGAGGAATGCTGGCTTGTCTACTTGCCAGAATTTGGGGAAATGAAGTTTCTTTGGACTCGACAGTAACCTCAGACGTGCAAGGAAGAAAGCCAAAGGACAGAAGTAGGTAAAGGGCGGGGATGCTTGAGGTGTAAGGTCTTTAGGAAGGGTGTGAGGAGGGGATGCTTGAGAACTGGCTGGACGAAGGGAGGGTGCTGAAAGTGAAGGTGAAGGATAGTGGAGAAGCAGGGGCAAAACTTGGCTGTGGGAAACACCTACCATTGTCAGGAAGAGCAGGGAGGCTGGCATCAGGTGAGGTAGGTGAAAACAAACGCAGTGGGAGCCAGTGCCCAAACGTCAGTGTCACCACCTACAGCTGACACAAAGCTCTGGAGCTGATAAGGCAGGTGCATATTGTCCCCAAATGGGAAAGCCCATGAGGGTGGATAGAAGCAACTGTTTAAGTAGGTTCTGTGGCCTAGATACAGCTTGAATGTCACCCAAAGTTTTATGAGTTGAATTTATCACCATGGTGAAGTATTAAGTATTAAGTATTAACCCAACCATATGGTTCAGAGATAGAACCTCACTTGAATGACCACAGGGACACACACACAGGTGCTCCCTGTTCTTTCTCTTAGACATATGATTCCCCAACCCCTTTGAGACTCTGCTGGCACAAGGGCCTCTGCCAGCTGCAGATCTGACTGAGTTTTATCTTAAATATGGATGGAGGCCACTTTGAGTATTAGTGATGTTCCAGAGGGACGAAGGCGCTATCAGGATGTGCTAGTGGACCAGAAAGCATCCTCATGCCTCAGGGTCCATGAAACCATACAACCCCACCCACTTGCCTCACCCTCTCCTTCCTAAAGATGCTAGCACATTCGGGTAATGCCGGGGGAATACTGCTATATAGTTATTTTAGGGATTAGGGGATCAATATTTAAGTGATGAAGTGACAGGGATGGGAAAGAGACAAACAGGGTATATAACACAAGAAGGAATGTATGTGGTTAGGGACATGAAAAGCAGGACAGAAAATACTGTATGTTAAGTTGACAGAAAGGAAGGACAGACATATAAGCCTTTCCAGCAAGATATGAGCTACAGTGTAACTATTGTATGAAACACAATGAATGTGAAAAAGTGTAAATGCAAAGTAAACAAAAACAAAATGATCTAAAACAAATATAAATAAATATAAAATTAAAGATTAAAAATAAAAATGAGCAATATAATGGAGTAGAAAGCATTGTTTCCTCAGTCAATATTTCTCCTTGACTGAAGAGGTATGGTCTATCAGTTGGCCCCTCACCTTGGAGACAAGATCTCACTGTGTTCCCTGACTGGCCTGGAACATTTTATAGACTAGGTGGCCTTAAACTCACAGAGGTCCACTTGTCTGTGCACCTCAAGTGCTAGGATTAAAGGTGTGCACCACCATGCCTTGTGCCAACTCTCTTGTTGTTGTTCTATATTGACTTACTTTTACTTTTTGTTTATGGGTGTTTTGCTGCATGTATATGTGTGTGGACCAAATTTGTACAGAGCCCTTGGCGGCCCGAAGAAGGTGTCAGATCTTCTGTCTTTACTTTCATTTTGTGTCTGAATAAAACCCTTTGCTACATTGCTAATTTGTGTGTGTGTCTTCAATTCTTTGAAGAAGACATCAAAAACCAAACTCTTTGCCACTTTGCTATTTGTGTTCACTTCTTCAATTCTTTAAACAAGACACCAAGAACCTGGAAACACCCAGACAGATGCCACCAATGACTTTCGCCTATGATTCATTGGGCTGCAAGTTACAACCCAATCTCAAGTACCCTAGTGGCCAGTTATGCAGCACTTTCTGTTCCTGAGGACCTAAGGGAGGTCTGCCCATCTGCTGCTATCCTTTTCAGTCACTCAGAACACTACAGTAAGTCCAGTAACAAACTTCACTTAATTCTGCTTCCCAGTGTTCACGTAGCTTGTCCTGGATGGATGTGTTGTGAGTGAGCCCCTGTCAACCTCAGACTCCCTTGGCATACTTCTATTTATGCCATCTGTGATTCCTGGGTCTGTGGCTGTCAGGAAGCAGTGCATTCCAAGTTCAGCTGGGGTCTCCCTGCCCTCCTGAGCCCTTGCTCCTCTGGGCAACAGCAATGGTGGTGATGGTGGTGGTGCAGATCTGTCAGCTTTAGATTCCTGTACCCCAATTCTGCTGCTGTGCCTGAAGCTTGCTATGCTCTACTGTCCTCTCCTGGCTGCATGAATTCAGCTTTCAGTTTGGGTGTGTAGCGATGTGAATTGTCTCTCTCCACAACTTTCATGGCGGCTGGTGCTCAGAGTCCTTGAGCACACTTCCCTAAGGCAGGACCCAGTTCAGTGCAAGCAGCATGGTGTGGTTCACAGCACTGGTTGGCTTCTTTGCAGAGAAAATTCCACCTAGCATTATTTCTGTTTTCTGTGGCTCTTTGTCTTAGTTCGTTCTCTCTCTCTCTCTCTCTCTCTCTCTCTCTCTCTCTCTCTCTCCCTCCCTTCCTTCCTTCATTTATTCTTCTCTCATATAATACATCCCCACTGCAGTTTCCTCCTCCTCCCCTCTTCCCTGTCGCTCCCCACACTTCCACTCCCCACAGATCCACTCCTCCTCTGTTTCCCTTCAGGAAAAGGCAGGCCTCCGAGGAATATCAACCGAGCATGGCATATCATGTTGCAAAAAGACTGGGCACATCCGTTCGTGTTAAGCCTGGATGAAGGAACCCAGTAGAAGGAAAAGGGCCCCAAAATCAGGCAAAAGAGTCAGAGACAGTCCCCACTCCCACTGTTATGTATCCCAAAGAACACAAGCTATACAACCATAACATATATGCAGAGGGCCTAGGTGAGATTAGTACAGGCTTCTCTGGGTGTCAGTTCAGTCTCTGTGAGCCCTCTGAGCCCTGGTTAGTTGATTCTGTGGGCTGTTTTCTCGTGGTGTCCTTGATACCTCTGGCTCCTACAATCTTTACTCCCCCTCTTCCACAGGAGTCCCCAAGCTCTGCCTAATGTTTAGCTGTGGGTCTCTGCTTCTGCTCCCATCAGTTGCTGGATGAAGTCTTTCTGATGATGATTATGCTAGACTCCAGTCTACAAATATAGCAGAGTATTATTAGCAGTCATTTCATTGACTTCTTTCTTCTATTTCTATTGGTGGCTTTTAATCATGACTTTCTTCCATCTGATGTCATGTCCTTACAGATGTAGCTTCTAGCCTGCCATCTGGTCTCTGACCTCAACAGTTGTGCCTTGCTTAGTTCTAATGATTAGGGACCATTTAATTTAAAAAGCCAACAGAAATTTACAAGGCATGGATAGAGTTTTAGAACCCACTTCTTGGGGGGAAAACAGCTTTATCATTGGAAAATAAAAATACTTCTTTATTGGATTCCTTTGGGATGAAGTAGAATAGATGAAAAAATGCTGTCTTGTGCCAATTAAAAATGGTCCTGTGGTTTGTATAGCTGTGGCTAAGAAGAGTCAATTGATACTTGAAGGCAAAGAAGATAGGAAAGGATCAATAATTATTCCAGTGGGCTTCTGTCTCTGTCTCATTCTTTTGAAGTCACTTCAGTGTCTATGTTGACTGTCTCTATCTTCGGAGTCATGGGAGAACAAAATTTGTATGTTCCACCCACATGAGCAGCAAGCATGCATTGCTCAATGCTGTCTCAATCTTCCTTTAAATGACTTTATTAATAGTTCTGTGATCTCCATGTCAACACCCAGGAAGCTTCAAAGATAAGGATCATCTTGGTGCCTGAAGTGACCTACTTGAAGAAACATGCCTCATCATACATGTGAATGTAATTGCCCAAGACTGTGGCCTGGAGGGTGGCCAGGAGCTGCACAGGCTTAGAGAACATCATTGCTGTGGGGCCAGAAGCTGAAGCCTTCAAAAATACCTCATGTGTCAACCATAATTTGCCAAAGAGGTTACATACATTTATGCCAATTGTATCACAGCAAAGACTTCCTAAATATGGATTTGGTATGTGATGGTCATTGTCCTGGAGTTTTCTAGCCTTCTGTGTTCTGCCCCTCTGGATTCCTTCTGGTGTGGTACCTCTGCTCCTTCCTCTTTTGTGAGCTGAAACAAAGGCAAATTCGCTCAATCCGTTTCACTGAATAAGCTATACACAAAAGAAGTGCAATGACACCTTTCCCTCTTCTGTTTGGATAATTGCGTTGTCAAGAATTACTTATCATACATTTAACACTTAATACCTATTTATTATGAGTTCGTGTAACTGCTATTTAAAGANTAATTGGCACTAACTCCTTTCTCCTCCACTTGATGCCACGTTGATTCTGTAATTGCTGGTTTCTGCGATATTATGCCACAAAATCTGAAAGCATAATTGGTTGTTTCATTGTAGACAATACATTTTCAAGAGACTTAAGGATTAACTGGCAGGTTTGAAGCCCAGGCAGAGGCAGCAAGACAGGCTTTCCAAGGAAGACAGCCCTGCACACTAATTTATGCAGGAGACACATGGGACAAGGGACAAGAGGGGAAATGCTGTGGAAAGGAACAGGAGGGAGTAAAGTTCTTTTGTGTGAATTCTTTAAGTTCTCAGTTGCTGGCAGTACTTCCTGTTGCTCTAATCAGCCCAAACACCCTCGTGCAAAGGGGCCAGATGAAAAGTGGCACCTCCCTCTGCAAAGGAAAGCCTGGAGCAGGAGGAGGCTGTGATTTGAGGTACTGTTCCACGGGTATGTACCTCTAGCTGGTACATACCCGCCTGCCTCTCCCAGCTTGGCTGTTAGGACTCTTAGCTCACCTCTCCTGAGAGTTTCTTATGCTCATTTGCCCCACATTTCTGTTCCTTCATTCTAATCAAGAAGGGATCAGACTTCTAATAAAAACCAAAATATTAGAGTCTGGTATGTATGATACTTCAAAATCCCCCATCTGCTTACTTCCTACATCGTTTTCCTTTCCTCCTCCCTTTCCTCCCTCATGAAGTCTACCTGGGCTGACAGAGACAGAGAAATGGTCCCTTGAAAATAGTGCCTCAGCTCTCTGATGCACACAGGGTGTCAGGATAGAATCGTGCAGGGGGCCAGCCAGGGGTGTTGTGACTGGATGAGTTCTCTTCTCTTAAATACGCTTCGTACGACCCTTGGCTCAAGAGGGAGTGAATTTATTCAAGCTGCAACTGTCACCTGTAGAACGCATCTTTATCTGGAGTGCTGGGCACCAAGTGAAGTTGCAGACAATTCCCCAAAGCTGCCAATCTTGCATCTGTCTGCTCCCCATATCTATTACATATCACACTTTTGTGATCTGTTAAATGTATTCAAGAGGTTAAGGGAAGGGACAGGGTTAGAGGAGCTACCCTAGAGTGATTACATCATAAGCACCTTCATCTGCAGATGCAAAATGTCTCCCTGATTATCTGGAAGCTAATCCTATAGCAGCACCACTGCCCCATCGTAGGACTTCAGTAAGATTCAGAGAGAAAACAGCCAAGTTACCATGATCCAGCATCCTGGCACCTTCAAGGACTGTTTCTGGTCCTTCTTTTACTTTACAGAAAATTTGAGACTATGGGGTGCGGCTGGTCCTTATGCACCTCACTACTTTACGCCACTCAAATGATCTTGCCAATTGAAATAGAAAAACAATGAGTGACTTCCGCACAGTCACTCTCAGCAGTCAAGGCTGAGGACACACAAGTCCCAGGTCTTTGGATTTTCATTAAAAAACGAACCATTGTCCCCATCTCCATACCACCTTCCTCCCCGAAGAACTGAAGGCCATTCTATGGATGATTAGCTTGTGGATATAAAGAAAATGTGTTTATTAATATAGCTGTCACAGTACTGCTAAAAATAGTTTCATTTTCCCTAACATTGCTGCCAAGCTTTTGTTGCCAGAAGCTTTTAATTAACACCTAACAGAGACTGATATAGCTTTCCTGTGCCATAGGCATCTCTGGCTCAAAGCCAGGAAGTTGCTTTGAGTGCAGTTCCCCACCACCCAGTTTGCTGGGGAAACATTTGGTACTCTCTATGAGTGGTCTTCTACATTCATCTCTAATAACTGGACTTTTGCCACCACTTGTGCTTAGCTACTATGGACAATGCACTATGCTAGCCTGAATAAAGGTCACAGTCTAGGCTGAGTGTCCCTCACAAGTCCCTGTAATTCCACCAGTGATTGCCCTATATGTGCTCAGCTTCTAGTTCTAGCCATGACCTGCCTTACATATGAGCTCATCACAGGTCTCGCATATTGACCAATCATAGACCTTGTTTTTGAAGTATTCACAGGCTTCATATAAGTATGGCCCTTTCTGTCAATCTCCAGCGTTTTTCTGTGTCACTAGGGGAGATATCCTTTCTCTCTGACCTTCTACTGCCTGAGATCTACTATTACAGGGTCCCTAGAACTATGGTAGCCTGAAGCAGCTACAGGCAGGGTCCCATGGATGTCACCATGGCTTGGCAGACTGGAGAGAAATTTTCCATTGCTGGTGCAGACTGCAGCAGGTGTGATGGGAGCAAGGCCCCCTGAAGCAGGAGTCATGGTTTCAGCACGGCCTCAGTCATGTCCTTATGGCTGGAGTATAGTTTCCTCAAGGTCCATGTGAAGTGTTCAGAGCATCCAGGATGCTCTGATGATATTCTAGCACTTTGTTAAAACAGAGATTGCTCAAGAACAGCTCCCACTCCAGGCCACTGGATACAAAGAAAGGTCTGACAACAACCAACCAAGGACTCAGTCACACCAGCCCCCAACAGCCTAGCTTCTGTAACTGAAAAGGAAATACCAAATATGGATTATCAACAAAAGTTCTTAAAGGTGTTCAACAGTGCTTACCTCTCAGCTGAAGACCTTAGAGGGAGTTGAGCCCTGTGGCATGTCTCAAGCGCTTTGTTGCCCAGGTTCTTAACGGCATCAGATGCGATGTTGGGTGGGAACTGTAGGTGTTTACAAGTCCCAGTTAGAGGAAGAAAAACATAAGGAAGGTACCTTGTGAAAGTGAAGAAGTTTTAGAAAAATTTTTATTACATTTACCTCATTTATATCCTGCTTCTCTATGTAGGAGTGAGAGGTAATTTAAAACTCTTGAGCATTTCCTTCACTGTTATAAAATCTAAGTTCTAAGTGTTAAGAAAACATCATCACCATTTTAATGCATGACAAAGCTTCTTCACAATAAATTCTTCTTAGTGGATTTGAGGTAAGCCTCTTGGATATCTTGTGCTGTCCAGCATTGAGAGTTTTATTTCCCTAACTTGTGTTTTTGCTTATTTTCTTATATGACTTTTATTTTGAACTTCCGGCCAAGTTTGGAAGCAATGTCAATAGCTGTGGTTACTTTCAGTGTGTGTGTGTGTGTGTGTGTGTTGGTGAGTGTGGTATGTGGTGTGTGTGAGTGTGCAGAGCACGCACGTGTGTGCATGCACATGACACTGGAGGATGTCATGTGTCCTGTTCTATCACTCTCTGGATTATGTTCATAAGACAAGGTCACTCACTGAGCTTAGAGTTAAGCTGGCAGCCAGTGGTCCCTCCTGCTTTGGCCCCCTAATAGAGCAGGGGATATCAGTGAGCACAGCCATACCTGACATTTTTCATAGGTAGTGGGGATTTGAACTCAGGTCCTCATGCTTATACACCAAATACTCTTTATCAGTGAGTAAACTTTCCAGCCTTGACAATTTTCCTGATACATATTTGGGCTCCAAACTAGAAATTATTTTGAACGTTTACTCTTTCCCTAGAAAATATAAAACCTTAAGATGAATTCGATTTACCCATCTCTTGATGTAACTGTTACTGTGGTGTGATGTTCTAATTCTAATTTTAAATCTTAGTATCCTTAGACATTCTTACAACTCTTTCATATAATCATTAATTTCCATTTGCCCGGACATGTAACTCTTTCCTTATTCTTCAGTGTCTTTTCTCTTCTCACACCTGCCATCAGGGTCACTTTCTTGCTCAAGGGTCAGTCCTTTTAAATGCTGCCCCTTGAGGTTCTGTGGTGACTAATCTCTGGCATGGACCTCATGGCAACCATTGCTGCTTGACAAAGTTCCAGCATTTTGACTTTGCAGATCACAACTCTCAAGCACCTCTTTACTTTCATTTTTAATGATTCTCACTGTGTTATGGGAGTTCTGTTAATCCTACCTGTTGAGAATAAGACCACTACCACAATTTAAAGCCAAATCTGAAGCAAGTTTTAATTAAATACTGGCCAGGTGGATGGGCTCTAGTCAGGTCCATCTCTGAGCTTCCAGAAAATGGCTCTGAGTCACATTTTGTAGGGGCTTAAGAAGGCCAAATCCACAATTCACATTTCCCATGAGGTCCAATCAGGAGCAAGCATACATCCTGATGTATTTCCTGCCTATGTACCTCCCGCCTGCATCCAATCAGGGGCAAGCGTGCATCATGACATATTTCCTGCCTGTGAACCTCCTGTCCATGTGTGATCCAGCACATCTAGTGTAGATGGGGCAAACAAACTTGTGTAGGGAAGTGAAAACATGTGGCCAGTTATCTCCCATAAACAATAGTGTTTAGCATTTTAGGAACTATCTGTCCCTGGGCAAGGGGCTTACAGATCAGAGGCATTTTTGTTTGATGGATCCCTTAGGCACAGCAAAACTTAAAATGTAACTTTGGCTCTGTATTAGGC
>LZPO01055493.1:62077-76206 GCA_001675575.1 Neotoma lepida | reverse complement strand
TTTGAGTTCTTTATATATTTTGGAGATCAGCCCTTTGTCAGATGTGGGGTTGGTGAAGATCTTTTCCCATTCTGTAGGCTGTCGTTTTGTCTTACTGACCGTATCCTTTGCCTTACAAAAGCTTCTCAGTTTCAAGAGGTCCCATTTATTAATTGTTGCTCTCAGTGGAAAATGGCTAGTTCTCAATGTAACATGTTCTAATTTTTAACTTAATTTTATGGTTAGAGTCTTTTGCCATGAACAGTGAACATTTTCACTAAGAATACATATTCACACTATTGTGCTATGTGTTCATTTTTTTAATGCTTCATTATCACATGAGCATTGTATGGATTTCTTTCATGAAGAAAATGGTGATTTTAAGTCTCTTTTCTGCTAATATGGCTTGTAAAGAGCAGTTCATTCTGGATCTTAGAAGTGAGCATTCTTTTCATTTGAACTCACTAGCTGTTGATTCTCCCAGGGTGACCTAAACTTATTCCTAATGCTTATATTTCTGTATAAGTGTCCTGGGAGTTCTACCCATTAAATATGTGCATTTACCAACTTCTAAAGTTTCACTGAAAGCTTTTGTTTGTTTTGGTGTTTTGATTTTGTTATTTGAGACAGGGTTTCTCTATATAACATCCCTGGCTACCCTAGAACTTGCTATATAGACCAGACTGGCCTCAAAACCACAGATATCTGCCTTCCTCTTCCTCTGGAGTACTAAGATTAAAGGCATGAGTTACCATGCTCAGCTCACTGTATGTTATTAATGATAATAAAACATTTGTTTTGAAGCATAATCTTGCTATGTTACAGACCTGTCTCTTATACACATCTAGATGTGTATAAGAGACAGATATAGACCAGACTGGCCTCAAAACCACAGATATCTGCCTTCCTCTTCCTCTGGAGTACTAAGATTAAAGGCATGAGTTACCATGCTCAGCTCACTGTATGTTATTAATGATAATAAAACATTTGTTTTGAAGCATAATCTTGCTATGTTACAGACTGTAACTTTGCAATCTTGAGCTCAAGTGATTTTTCTTACAAACACATTCAAGCCTAGAAATGCTCAATGAATTATTTAACTCTGAGACATGTTTGTTGTAATAATTTAAGGGGAAACTGCTGAATGACAGAATGGAGTCCAGGAACTTGGAAATAGGAATCACTGCTATTCTAATCTGCAGCCAAAAGATCTCAGTGACCATGGTGCACATACACAAATAAACTATCCCTTGGCTGCATTGATCTCAGCATAGATGTTCACTACATGTTGTGAGACACAGAGTGGCATCTCAGTTTGTCACTCTTGCCAGAACTCATGATGACAAAAAGGCTGTACCCATTGATGGTTTGCAATTGGTTCCTATGTGAGGCTTATGATTGAGTTACAAAGGAGGTTTGGGAACTATGCACAAGCCTGGCAATTACTGGTGTAATTACAATCTCTACATTGAGGATAATATTTTGTGTGGAAATATAAACTGGATCTTCACTTTGTTCTTTTACTAATATGAAAGACCTACCATTCTGTTTACTGTCCTCACTTGTCTTATTTTATAGCATTAGTCTCAATAAATGTTTACCACCAATGACATCTTCTTACTCTCATGCTGTTCTTCATGGGTATGACAGGCTGAGTATGTTGCCTGTGTAGGATGCAATAAAGTGGAAATTCCAACTACAACACTAGCCACACGTATGAAAGTGTTAGTAGGAAGAGTCATACAACTGAGACTGGAAAACACAACAAAAGTCCAAGTCAAGATTCCAGAACATTGGAAGAGCTTAATCTAGCTGCCAGGGGTTAAGAGGCAAAGTTCATAGTACACAGTCCTTTCTAGGAATAACTTGCTTCTTCCAGGTAGATCCTAGCTCCCAAAACTTCAAGAACTTCCTTAAACGGTGCCATCAGTTTTGAACTATGGATTCAAACACTGATTGTATGGGAAGACTTTTATTCAAACCATATCAGTAAAAGAAACTGGGCTAAGATGAATTAATCGGGGAGTGAAGGCAATGAATACAGAAAAACAAAGGAATTTTAGGAGAANAGCAACATGTCAGGATGAGTATGAGGAAGTTACTTTTTGTTGCTGTGCTAAAATACCATGACCAAGCTGACTTATGGTAGATATTGTTTATTCAGGCTANTGGTTCCAGGGGAGCATGCATAAAAGAGGGAGAAAATAAAGGGGATCGAAGCATGATAACAGATAACCAAAACAGGCCACCAAAAGATCTCATTTGTACCCACACAAGAAGCAAAGAAAGGAATACAGATGGGATGATGTCATAAACTCTCAGTCCCTCCATCAAGGATCCACCATCCATATACTTCATAAATTCTTAGAACACCACCAACGAGGAACCAAGGATGCACATTGTTATGATAGTGCACGTAGGGGACCACAGCAGGCCAGAGTAGCCCAAGAGTGAGGGAAAACATCCTGGCATGCTAGGCAGATGCATTGGCGGGCAGCAGGCAAGACACACCATGTGNGCATGACGGTAGCAGCTGTGGCAGCTGGACATTCATTCACACCCCAGGCACTACATCCTCGTGGAAATGAGTTTATTATAATGGGAAATAAAGAGAAAGATATGGAAAGAGGGGGACAGGAAGAAAGAGAAGAGAGGGAAAGCGGAGGTGTGCACACCCCATGGCGAGGAAGGAGGGAAAGGTGGAAGACAGAGAGGAAGGGGAGGGGTTTTTCCTTAAAATGAGGCTTTTACATCGGGAAGCAGGGCTGAGCCAAGGGGCGGGATTTCAAGGGGCGGGTCAGAATATTAACACACATGACGAAGGCTATGACTGGCATTTATCAGTCAAACAACCAGACACTTTCTCCCGTTCTCCATAGACCCAGGGACATCTTATGCCACAAACTGGGCATTTGTATGCATAGGGACTGCAAACTCCTGGCAATTTCTTAANTACGAACACCTATAGTAGCCCCCCAAACACTCACCTCATATTAATGCTTCCAAAACAGACTGATAGAGAATATGCATTTCAATCCCAACAACAAGGAATGGGGCATGGTGAGGAAATATTGTTTCAAATCAAGAAAGAAGCTTAGCAGACATATCACCAAAGCCTGTAGGTCCAAAATTAGTTTTGGGAATTTAGGATCAAGGTACTTAGAACACTACATGCCTCCAATTTTGTTTCCCATAACATACAACCTTCTCTATGGTTACTGTTAAAAGTCCCTCATTCGCAAGGGGCATAAAGATCATAATGGGGAAACCTACAGAGACAATGGAACCAAGCTAGTAGGAACTCATGAACTTTAGACCAACAGCTGTGGAGCCTGAATGGGACTGGACTAGGCCCTCTGCATAAGCCAAATAGTTGTGTAGCTTGGTCTGCTTAAGGGACCTCTGGCAGTGGGATCAGGATCTATCCCTGGTGCATGAGCTGGCTTTTTGGAGCCCATTACCTATGGTGGGACACCTTGCACAGCCTTGATGCAGGGAGAGGATCTTGGACCTGCCTCAAGGGAATGTACCAGGATTTGCTGACTCCCCATGGGAGGCCTTACCTTTTCGAAGGAGGGAATGGGGGGGGAGGGAGGAAGGGAGAGAGAGGGGTCTGTGGTAGGTATGTAAAATGAATAAAAGATTTCTTAATAAAGAAAAAAAAGTTCCTCATTCCTTCTGAAAACTCTTGAGCCAGGCCTTAAAGTCCACTTTGCTCTCAGCCCTACAGTTCTCCAGGTTCCAAGTAGAATGGACCATAGCACACTGCTTACAGCACTCAGCTACTTTTCTTTTTTCTTTTTATTTTACATACCAACCACAGTTTCCCCTCCCTCCTCTCCTCTCGTTCCCTCCCCCTACCACCTCTTTTCTACTTCCCCTCCATCCACTCCTCAGAAAGTGTAAGGCCTCCCATTGGGAGTCAACAAAGCCAGGCATATCAAGTTGTGGCAGGACCAAGCTCCTCCCCGCTGCCTCAAAGCAGCTTTCCTAATCCAAAATTCCAAGCTCTTTCACATTCCTCCAACAAACAGCACAGTCAGACGTTTCACAGGAACTTTCCACTATATGGTAACAATTCACATATTAGTTATTTTTCTGTTGCTATGGCGACACCATAACTAAAACAACTTACAGAAGGAACCATTTACGGGCATTTGTATGCATAGGGACTGCTCCTCATAGCAGGGAGACACAGCAACAAGAGGCAGGCAAGGCAGCAGGAGCGGGGTGCAGAGTAATCACATCCTCAAAAGCAACAGGAATCAGAGAAAGCCAACTGGAAGTGCACAAGGATTTTAATATCAAAGTCCTCTGAGGTGAAGTATTTTCTCCCCTAAAGATTGCACCGTCCAATCCTCTCCAAAACGTATAAATAACAGGGCACCAAGTGTTCAAATTCCTGAGGCATCTTAATAAATCTTGACCTTGAACAGAACAGTTTTCTAGGTTTAGACTTTATTGAAGTGAATTAATGAAACTCAGAGAGTTCTGGGAACTGAAGGCTTACTTGTTGGTCAGAAATAATGATGTCTTCTGTATACTGTATAGATCTATATAGCTGCTCTCCTAAAATCCTCAAAGAAGGACACTTACTGGCCAGACAGCAAATGGTAAACCTCTATTTTTTCTGTTTCTTTCTAATTGCAAAAGATTAATTGTGGTGATTATATTATGTCCCCCAAAATATTGTGTACCCTAATAAAACTTATTTGGGGTNAGAGAACAGAACAGCCACTAGATTAAACATAGAGGTTAGGCAGTGGTAGCACATGCCTTTAATCCTAGCATTCCCGAGGCAGAGATCCATCCAGATCTCTGTGAGTTCAAGGCCACACTGGAAACAGCCAGGCATGGTGGCACACACCTTTAATTCCAGCACCTGAGATCTCATGTCTTTGCTTGAGAAAGACACATGCCTTTAATCCCAGAAAGTAGTGACAGGAAGCAGAAAGGTATATAAGGTGTGGAAACCAGAAGCTAGAGGGCCTCTTAAGCTTTCAGGCTTTGAGCAGAGTTCAGCTGAGATTCATTCGGGAGAGGACTCAGAAGCCTGCAGTCTGAGGAAACAAGATCAGCTGAGGAGTTGGCAAGGTGAGGTTGGCTGTGGCTTGTTCTGTCTCTCTGATCATTCAGAATTTACCTCAATACCTGGCCTGGTGTTTTCAATTAATAAGACCGTTTAAGATTCGCTCTACAATTAATGTTCCCATTTTTCAAATAAGCAAAATAATGGTGGATTATTCCAGTTTCCACTTAATGCCATTTTTTTATAATTAAACCTATTTTTAATTAAATTTTTTTCATTTATTTTACATACCAACCACAGTTTCCCCTTCCTCCTCTCCTCCCATTCCCTCCTCCTACCTCTCATCTAACCCACTCTCCATCTACTCCTCCTCAGTCACCATTCAGAAAGAGGCAGGCCTCCCATGGGCTTGAACAAAGTATGGCACATCAAACTGAAGCAGGGCCAAGCTCCTCCCCCTGCATCAAGGATGGGCAATCCAGCATAGAGAACAGGTTCCCAAAAGCCAGCTAAGCACAACAGGGACAAGTCATGATCTCANTACTAAGAGCCCCACAGACAGTCCAAGCTACACAACTGTCACACACATGCAGAGGGCATAAGTCAGTCCCATGCAGGCCCCTATACTGCAAAGATAACCTCTGCTTGTGGAATATATAATGAATTTCATTTGTGAAAGACGATTACATATAAATTCTTTAATGAATAGGGCTATGTTTAGAGTTCATAAAATAGTGTGGTGATATTTGTAAATCTTCCCGGCATATTTCCATATCATCATTCCAGTGAATTTGTGAGCAGTGTGACAAAGATTGCAAAGATTTCTAAAGCAGATGATAACATTGTATTTTTCTTCCTACAGGCACTTCAACAGATATCCCTGCAACCCCAATTGACTCTGTTCTGTATAATTTGTGAACACTGGGTGGCACTGAAACCTGATAATTTGTAATTAACTACACTTTTTGTAGAAGAATCCAGATTTACTGGAGCCCAATGAGACACATAAACCACTCTGCAAGACTCCAACATATGAGAACTTGGTATTCTCTGGATCCTGTGTCACTGTCATTTTTCAGAGATCATGAGAATGTAAGAGCCTCTACAAACACTGTCTCTTTGGAGACACTCACAGGAAACTCACAAACAGCTCTGGTAATTAGTTATGAAAAAAAGTTTNGGAAAAGTTCTTGACTCCCAAAGCGAGAGCTGTCATTGTCACTGCAGCAGAAGTGAAAGCTGCAGTTCAGAAGGGAGGTGAGGTCACAACCACAGACCTTTATCTCACAGTGGACAATGCCTCTATCTTAATGGTGCTGGATTTCAAGATGCCACAAAGTGCACACTGAACAGAAGGTTCTGCACTGAGAAGGAGTCAGGTGAGCAGTTTATATTTAGTCTGGGAAGAAGAACCAGATAAGAAAGGAAGTCTGTGTACATGCTCATATCTGGAAAAGGGAGTCAGAAGCTGGAAAAACACTAACTGCAAAAGTAGTCTTCAGATTCTATGAATATCTTGTGGTTTAGTTTCTTTCCAAAATCTTGATCTATTACCAATTGTTTGAGTTAATCAAGGGATTAGTAAATGTAAGCATTTAAATATGAATTAATAATAATAATAATTTAATTTCTCCTCTGTGTGTCCATGAGCAAGTATGTATGAGTTCAGGAGCAGGCTCAGTGTGTGTGTGTGTGTGTGTGTGTGTGTGTGTGTAGTCAGAGTACAAGCTTAGTTGTTCTTCTTCAGACACTTTACATTTACAAATTTTCATTATACTATTTTTTTTAGACAAAGTCTCTATCTGGGCTGTAATTCTCTGAGTATTCTAGGCTGGCTAGTCAGTGAGCCCTATGGATCTTCCTGACACCTCCACATCAGTGNTTAGATGACAGATGTGTGCTACTATACACAGATTTTATTTTAATGACTTGTGGAGACTCAACTTAGGCCCTCTCATATACAAAGCAAAGACTTTACCAACTGAGCCATTTCCCTAACCTAGTAATAACTTTTTAGGCTACNTTATTGTATCAAATATTATTGTTTCCTATGTAATATCTAAGAATCAATGTAATATCTCACACTCCATCCCAGGAATCCAGAGGTTAAAGCAGGAGGATTGCAGAAATTTCCAGTCCAGCTTGCATTACAAAGTGAGACCCTTTGTGAAATCCTTCATCAAATAAATAAAAATATGAAATTACCAATTAGCTTTATACAATCCTACATCATGTCACTGATAAGAGTGTCCTGCTGGGTTTTTGGTGAGGGGAGGGATTATGGGGACATGGGTATAGACGTATGTTAACCTATAAGAGACTGGAAAGCTGTTGATCTGTGTTGTACTTTGCCTAAGTGGTATCATAATGTATGAACTCTTACTTTTCCTTTGCATTTGTTTTGTGTGACTACCTTGGTTTTTCATTTACATTGCTGCAGAGTGCAGCATCATGTGAAAATCAGCTGTGTACGTAAACTCTTAAAGGACATGTGGCAGGTAGAAAGTTAAAAGGCAGATAGAAAGGTAAAAGTTAAAATCCATATATATATGGATTGTGAACTTTGAAGGCAAAGCCACTAGTGTGGGATGACTGAGATGCTGAGATGTGGTTTTGTATCTTTATAACATATGTAATTTCTCACATTCCAAAATGCTTGTTTCAATGTGATCACAATGTCTGTGTGTGAAACGCTTGCTGTATCTACATCCATACAAAGAGCTGGTGTTTTCTACAGTTTTTACTTCACCTATCTGCTACTGCACTATGACATTAGACAGTGGATTTTGTAAGAAAATCAGTCATTTATTATGTTTGTTCCTTATTAAGAGTGCTCATTTTTCAGAGACTTCTGTTGAAATGATTCACATACTGCCCTTCTATTGTCTATTTAGTAAGAGTTTTCCACACAATACTTTCTGAGTGAGTTTCTATTCTCCTCAGTTTCTTCCCCATGTGAACAAGCATGCATGACTATACCTGCATCTTTCTATGAAATTTGATGAGACCTAGTTCTTTGGGTAAAGTCTCAAGTGTCACTTTATGATTAGTGACTATACGATTAGTTTGTTTTCACTGTATCATAAACATTATATTATGTAAGAATAGAGAAATGTTCACATTGTTGTGGGGAAATATTTTCTTTTTTAGGTTTAAATTTCAGATGAGAAATTCATGGGTTTCTTTCATATTGAAGAGTTTTATTAAAGTCTCTTTATCCTCCATTATAACTTATAAATATCAACTCACTATGGAATTTAGAAGTGAACATCCTTTCCATTTCTATTCTCACTGGTCATTGCTTCTCCCAGGGCAACTTGGCCTTATTCTTTATTATTATTATTATTATTATTATTATTATTATTATTATTCTCTCATATATCCTGACTGCAGTTTTCCCCCTCTCCTCCCAGTTTCTCCATCTCATCTCCCCTCTCCCCCAGATCCATGTCCCCTCCATCTCCCCTGAGGAAAGAGTAAACCTCCCAGGTACATCAACCAAATACAGCATAATATGCTACAATAAGACCAAATAAATACAATCACATCAAGGCTGGGAAAGACAATCCAGTAGGAGAAAGAGGATCCCATAATTAGGAAGAAAAGTCAGCGACTACCCCCATGCTCCTACTATTAGGAATCCCACAAGAACACCAAGCTACTCAACCATAACATACGTGCAGAGGACCTAGGTCAGGCCCCTACCAGCCATACTCTTAATTCTGACATTTTTAAGAAAAGTTTCTGAAAGACTTCAGCAGTAACAGTAACAAAATATTTTTGTCAAGATATTTCTCAGGCAGGATCTTGCTTTGTTGCCCACAATCTTGAACATATATAATTCTTGTCAATCAACAAAAAAGCTACAAATGTTAAAGTCATCATTTTGATCAGAGAATTTATTGTTTGCCATAATTTAGGTGGAAAAGTGCTAAATGACAGAATGGATCTCAAGGATTTGACAATAGGAATAGTGTTCTTACTTCAGAGTACAGTTGGAATTCTGGGAAATTTCTCTCTTCTTTCCTGCTACCTCATCCGTTACTACATTGAACAGACATTAAAGACCACTGATTTGATTCTCACACACATGTTCATAGCCAACTCCTTGATCATTGTTTCTAAAGGAATGCTAGAGACAATAGGGGCTTTGGGGATGAAAGGGTTCTTCAATGATTTTGGCTGCAAACTTCTTTTGTATATTCAAAGACTTGGCAGGAGCATGTCCATTGGTACCACCTGTCTCTTGAGTGTCTTCCAGGCCATCACCATCAGCCCAAGTGACTCCTGTTGGAACAGTCTTAAAGTCAAAGCTCCAAAGCATATCAGCCTCTTCACTTCCCTCTGCTGGACTCTCTACATGTCAGTAAATATGATTTTCCCTGTGTATATGTATACCAAGGGGAACAGCAAAAACCTGACACTTAAGAGTGATATGAAATACTGCTCCACTGTAGGTCATGATGATCTCACAGGTTCATTGTATACAACTTTTTTTGTTTTTCCTGAAATTTTGTTTTCTGTCCTCATTATCTGGTCNAGCAGCTCCATGGTTGTCATTCTGTACAGGCACAAGCAGCAGGTTCAACATATCCATAGTATCCATGTTTCCTCTAGAACATCCCCCGAGTCCAGAGCCACCCAGAGGATCCTGGTCCTGGTGTTCACCTTTCTAGGCTTTTATACCCTCTCCTCCATCTTACAAAGTTGCATTGCTCTTGTATATAATCCTGGTTGGTGGCTGCTGAACATCACAGCCATCATTTCGATGTGTTTTCCTACTATGGGCCCCTTTGTTATGAGCCATGATGCCACTGTGCCAAGATTGTGCTATTCCTGAGTAAGAAATCCAAAAATCCCATAATTGTATCATAGGTATGAAGATTGTATGGTCTCTTATTCACAGTAACTAATT
This sequence comes from Neotoma lepida, assembly GCA_001675575.1. Classification (NCBI taxonomy): domain Eukaryota; kingdom Metazoa; phylum Chordata; class Mammalia; order Rodentia; family Cricetidae; genus Neotoma; species Neotoma lepida. The sequence goes on along the minus strand of LZPO01055493.1, from coordinate 66,283 downwards.
TTACTTTCTCCATGTCTTTCAAAACAACATACAACTAACTCCATAGCCATTTGTCTTCCTAATGGACTCTCTACTATGCATTTGAATTTCCATCTTGTTGAAACTAATACCTGAAGTAGCATTGCAGAAGTGAATGCAGCAGGTCATTTACTGTGAGTAAATAGTGCTTTGTTGGTAGAAATCTTACTGTTGCTTAAGGCAAATTAAATGGGTTGAGTTTTAATTCTTTAGTCTATTTCCAGAGAGTAGGTGACCAAGCATAAACATACTGGAAAACTTTTCCAGGAGGAGGCACAACAAAGAATAGTGGTGGATGTTGTTGGGAGATAACTTTTTAAATGAGTCCATCATGTATGTTTTTTACTTTTATAGATTCTCCTTCCTATTGTCTTTATTATAGNTACAAAAACAAGTTCTTTAGAAAACTAGTTCAATGTCATTTCTGAAGTGTGAAAAAAAATTCTTCTGCAGTTCAATTAAATAGGGCTCAAATTTCTCTCTAAGGAAATAGTTGTGATAATTTGCTTGCACTTATCTTTGTAGAACTGGTTGTTATTGGTGATCTTCAGGTGAAGCAGTCCACACTCAATTGCATGTACCCACCACCAACATTGGAAATAGTGAGGACACCAACAGTCACCACAAGAGTGTTGATGTTGCCTGATATTCCCTNAGTAGTAAACACTTTTGTTTCTCTCACAAATATTTTATGCATGCAGCCAATGTATGATAATGATTTCCAGAATGACTTCAAATTTTCATGGAGTTTGAAAATAATTACAGCTGTTATTCAAAATCCNCAGATCTCTAAAAAATGGGAGTTAACACTCTGTAGGTCAGAGTCAATGTAGGTCTTTAGGCTAGGCTGTTTTCTTTAGAGAACAAGCTAATCTGTATCACAATCCAGAATGTTTCAATTATTTAGAGAATTGGGATGCTGACAGATTAAATGATATGGTTACTGGCATTAAATTCTGTGAAATTTAACATGTAATGGATGTGAAGTTGGTATAGTAAAAGAAATATCTTCGGTTGTTGAATCTTGACAAGCCTATGCTGTTTTACATAGAGTATAGGACTTTCTTTTTAGACATTTTTAAATTGATTCTTTGTGGATTTCACTTCATGCATCCCGATCCCATTTATCTCCCCATCCCATCAGAGCTGTCCTCTGTCCTTGAAACTACCCCCCCAAAAAATTAAATTAAATTAAACTAAAAAACCAACAACAACAACAAAAACAAAACAAAACAAAACCAGAAACAAAAACTAACATACAAAACAAACAAACAAACAAACAAAAAAAACAAAAAAGTCTCGACATGGAAGCCATAGTGTGACAAAGTGAGTCACACAGTATACCCTTTATTCTACGTGTATTTACTTGATAGTGTTCATTTTAATGAGTCATTGATCTGGTTTGAGGCCTCTGGCTTCTGCTACACTCTGGATACTAGGCCTTCACTGGGACTCCTCTTGGATATCTTGTTGTTGCCTTGTGTTACAGAGATCCTGCAGCTTTGGATCTGCAGGTTCGGCACCTTCACAGCTCCAGCAGTTCATAGCTGAGGCGGATATTGGCGTGGGTCAACTTATAGCCTTGGTACTGGGTCTGGGTGATAACCGGGTTGCCANTTTTTCCTCATCAACACCACCTGAGGGAGCTCTCCAACACTAACATGGCTAAGTCACCCACTGCAGCAGGCAGCAAGGAGCAGGGCCAGTAATGCTTTCACACCCTCGGGGCCAGCTCAACTGCACCCACACCACCAGGGCCANCTCTACTGTTTTGCTCAGGCAAGGTTCAGGGCCTGCTTTCCTGAGTGCTGCAGTTAGTGAGCTCTCCTGCCCCAGATGACAAGGAGTGGGGCGGGGCAGGGAAAGCATCTTTCGGTCACCCATGCCACCAAATGGCAGACAAAGGGTGAAGTGGGGTGAGTTCTCCTGCTCTCACACTGTCATGACCAGCTCATCTGTGCCACTCCAACCACAAACGTGTCCCCCTGCCTCCTCCCTGTCCCACCTCCCCCCCCCCAACTCTGTCAATAGGGTCAGCTCTACTGTGTTGCCCAGAGGAGGTGCAGGGCTCGATCTCAGGAGTGCTGCAGCTGGTGAGGGACAGGACCAGCTCTCCCATCCTCATGAACTTAGGGCAAACTGTCCCACCCACCACAGGTGTTGAGGGATGGGGGATGGGGGAGGGTATCTCTCCCTCTCTCATTCCACCATATGGCAGATGAGGGGGCCAGATCTCTCACACACATTAGAGGAGCCAGATCACCTACACCTCCCACCCCATCAACAGGGTCAGCTCTATTGTGCTGCCCAGGCAAGGTGCAGCCAGTGAGGGGCAGAGTCAGCTCTCCCAGTCTTCTACCCCCAGGACCAGCATTCCTGCCTGAAGTACGTGGCAAGGGGCAAGGGGAGCATCTCTCCCTCTCCCATGACACCTTGTGAAACACAGATAGTGGGGCTAGCTCTCCCACTCTGATGCCTTCAGGGCCAGCTCACCAGCTCCCCCATCAACAGGGTCAGCTCTACTGTGCTGCCCAGGCGAGGTACACAGCAGCTGATGGGGAAGAGGGCCATCTCTCCCTAGAGCTGAAGCCGGTGAGGGACAGGTCCAACTCTGTGCAGCCCTATACTGATTATCTTCAGTGGGAACAGAAGCCATGCTCATCAACACAAACTGAGACTGTGGCAGGGCTATGGACTATAGATATAGCCCCTGGCAGCAGCCCAGGCCCAGATGATATCATGGCCCCGGGTAGCAGGACAGGCCTCTCAGATCTGTATAGCCCTGGCAGTGGCACAGCCCTCAGACACTAACACGGTCTTGGGTGGCAGCTCAGATCCTGGTTGTCAGCATGGCCCTTGGTGGCAACACAAGCCCTGGATATCAACACAGACCCTGACTGTGGTTGGACTATGGACCCAGATATGGTTCCTGGCAGCAGCACAGGCATGGATGTCATCATGGCCCTATCTGGCATCCGGATCACCCAGATCAACATGGTCCCAGTGGCAGCATGACAATCGAGCTCCAACATGTCCCCAAGTGGCAGCCCAACCCCCAGGCATCCACTGGACCTTCAACGGTAACAGGAGCCACAGATATCAACATAGACAAATGCATAAAAAGATCAGGGTGGTCCCAAAGGGACAGATATTGGACAGTGGGGAGACATTCAGCAGACCATCTTCATCCAGGGAATATGAATACACTGGATGCTTGAAAACAAGGATGGAGGGAGATTTGTATATAATATGTTTGCACCTATGCACACGTAAGTATTTATGAGACAGTTTATAAGTCAGGCATGTAACGTTAACACAACAAATGGTGACAGAATACAAGGATTATAATGATACACCCAAACAAAAGTTATACAAGAATAAACTATGTCAAGAATTTCTCAGTTCAGCAAAAGATAACAACAGGCAGCTGACATCATCTTTAAGACTGGCATATAGTCTGAATGCTGTGTACTGGCTTATACCTGGAGCAAGGTTGAGGACTTAGCTAGAGACCAGTGAATTCCTCCAGCTGAGAAGCCAATGGAAACCAGAGTCACAAGCAGACTATGCCATTTTACCTTATCACAATCCTACTCCAACTCACCTGAGCTGAGGTGTCTTTGAAAGCAAACACTTGTCAAGTAGAGAAACTACAGAAAAGTAACCTCCTGCCAGGCACTAGGTGATGAAGAATGACCTAGAAGTTGCCCAAAGCCATCCCCTGATAGTTTTATCTTATCTGTCTGGTAAGCAGGTGAAAACAATTCTTATTTTCTCTGTTTGTTCTGGTCAGAACTTGCTTTGTGTAAATACTTCTGTTCACAGGATCTCCAAATACATCACTGATAATCATTGTTACAGTGGGGTGTTCAGAGCAGTGACAAAGGGTTGTACCTCTCTGTGAGATGTCAGAGTGAGAAGATATCTCAGGGAATCAGGTAAGAGGAGGTGTAAGGTTGTGTGCAGGTAGATGTAGTCAAACAAGAGAAATGATATAAAGGGAGGAAGTGTATCACATGTGTCCATAGAGTTCAACATGACACCCGTTAAAGTGAGGAAGGCAGTGAAGAACTACAAAGATAGTAAATGCAGGGCATTGCAGCCACAAGTAGGATAATACCCCAACCCACAGTTAAGATGGCAGAGTGTGCAAATTATGAGATAATATAAAGCATGGCATAAAGTCCA
>LZPO01055492.1:63078-75127 GCA_001675575.1 Neotoma lepida | reverse complement strand
CAAACTAAACTTTGATATTTGAAGATTGGTTTGCTTCTGTCAAGCCAGTAAATATAATGCAACCGAATCTATAGAAGGTAACAAAATACATTCTTCACATGTTCAAATGTTGGTGTCAGAAGGTTGTTATGCATTCTTTTCAATATAGATGACTAAAAGGACTTCTCCTCGAACAACTCCTCTGTGTCTTAGTTCAGTGCCTGGTAAGAATAAATAACGTGCTGGAAGGGTGTTTCAGCAGTTAAGAGCACTGTTGTTTCTTGCACAGAAACTGAGTTAAGTTTACAGCATCCATACTGAGTGGCTCACAACCCCTATTGCTCTTTACAGGAAATCCAACTNCCTCTTCTGGGATTGATGTTCACACACAGAAATCCATATATATATGGATATGTGCTAGTGTTATTGTATCTTGTTATGCTGTGTTGGGTTGGTATCCCTTGGAGGCCTGCTCTTTTCTGAAGGGAAATGGAGGAAAAGTGGCTTTCAAGGAGAGGGGAGGTGGAAGGAGGGGGCTGGGAGGAGTAGAGGGAGGGAAACTGTGGTCAGGATGTATTTTATGCATGAAGAAAGAAAGAGAGAGAGAGAAAGAGAGAGAAAGNAAGATGAAAAGGCATATGAATAAAAATTATTATGAATAATTATATTCTAACACTTTACATAATCTATAAGAAATGGACACATTCCTATGAACAAAAACCNTAATGTGAGATAATCAAAATAGAATAGGTCAAAATAAACAAGGAATCAGCATTCAAAACCATTCCAACAGCGGTAAGCCCAGAACCATAGAACTATGCTGGGCTGCTGAATTTTAGCAAGCATTAAATAATAGTAAAGTGGAACTCATTTTGAACTCTTCCAAAACAAATTTCAATATCATTTTGGGGATAAAGCCAGACAAAAGTAAAGGGAAAGAAGAAAACTGCAAACCAGAATCTTAGAGGGAANTATATTCTGAACAAACCTTACCAAATTCACCATAGCATTGTGATAGAAATCGGGAAAAAAAATAGAATTCGTGTGAAANTGCAAAACATCAACTGGACTGCCAAGCCAATCTTTAAAAGAACAAAACTGGGTATCTCATTTTTCAATTTTGAAAATATTTTAGAAAACAATGTAACTCAAATAGTGTGGTCCTTGTGTATACCTGCAGGTCAATGGAGCAGAACAGTCTGAAACAAATCCGTATACAGTCTATCTTAGTTAGGGTTTCTATTGCTGGGAAGAGACACCATGACCACGNCAACTCTTATAAAGAAAAATATTTAATTGAAGTAGCTTGTTTACAGTTTAGAGGTTTAGTCCATTATCATAATGGTGGAACATGATGGACTTCAGGCAAACATGGTGCTGTANCTGTAGCTGAGAGTCCTGTATCTTGCAGGCAACAGGAAGTGGACTGAGTGTCACACTGAGGGAAGCTTGAGCAAAAGAAANCTCAAAGCCCAATCCCACAGTGACACACTTCCTTGAACAAACCCACACGTACTTCAACAAGGCCACATTTTCTAATAATGTCACTCCTTTTGGGGACCATTTTCTTCTAAACCACCAAATTCCACTCACTGGCCCCCAAAGNCTTATGGCCATATCATAGTGCAAAATGCACTCAGTTCAATTTCAAAAGTCTCAACAATGTTTTGAAGTCCAAAGTTCAAAGTGTCTTCTGAGATTCATGCAATCTCTTAATTGTAATCCCCTATAAAATCAAAGTAATAATAATAACAATAATAATAATAATAATTAAGAATAAGAATAAGAATATAATAAACAGATCACATACTTCCAACATATAATGGCACAGGATATATATTACCATACCAAAATGTAGGGAAGGGAGCATAGTGAGGAAATACTGGACCAAAGCAAGACCANAAACCAGCCGGGCAAACTCCAAACTCTGCATCTCCATGTCTGATGACAAANCNCTCTTCAGATCTCAAACCCCCTTCATCTTTATTGACCTAAACATACTTCTTTATCTTAGATTGGTTCCATTTCCTGTTAGCAGCTNTCATTGACAGGTATCCCATGACTCTGACATCTCTAACATCATGAAGTCTCAAAGGCAATCCAGGCTTCAACTTCACAGCTTCATGCAATGGCTTCTCTAGGCCTCCATTTAGGGACACCCCTGATATACGTCTGGCTTTAGTGGCTTTCCTTAAACGCTAATGCAAATTTCATAGCTCTTTTCTTCTATCATTAACTCTAAAACCAGAACCACATGGTCAAAGCTGCCAAGTTCTGCTTCTTTCTGGGCCTGGAACATGGCCCATTTATTAAATTATACCTTCACCAGCTTTCTGTTTTTGGTTTGATTGTTACCTCCACTGCCTAAGCTTGTCTATTCCACTTCCTGGTGTCCCTTTTCTCAATCTGTACATTTTATATTTTTTATTTATTCAGTTTGCTCCTTTTCATTATAAAACTTCATCAGAGATAACACTAAAAATCACATGACAGAGTATATACCAGGCTGTTTTGAGATTTTTCTCTGTCAATGGAGTTAATTCAAAAATCTTCATTTTAGCCTGCACAGACTCTTTAGACAAGGGCAAAAAGCAGCCACATTCTTTAGTAAAATATCACAAGAACAATCTCTAGGCCACATATTAACATTCTTCTCCTCTGTAATATTTTGAACAAGGCACCACAGTTAATTAAACACATTCAGCAGCACTGTCTTTCATGTTCCTACAATTATGNCCGATTAAGCAGTGCTTAAAGCATTATACTGTTTTCCTAACCTGAAGTGCCACAGTCTGAATTCCTCTAAACAAAAACATGGTCAGGCCTTATCACAGCAATGCCCCATTCCCTGGTCCCAACTTCTGTCTTAGTGTTTTTATTGTTGTGAAGAGACACCGTAACTGTGATAACTCTTATAAAGGAAAACATTTCATTGGATAGTTATATTTCAGAAGTACAATCCATTAACATCATGGTGAGTCATGGTGGAGTGCAGGAAGACATGGCGCTATTGCTGTAGCTGTAGCCATAACTGAAGCTCCTACATCTAGGAGACAACAGGAAGTAGACTAAGTGTCATACCGAGGGAAGCTTTAGCAAGAGACCTCAAAGCCCNTCAGGCCACATTTACTTAAACAAGGCCACACCTCTCAATAGTGCCACTCCCTTTTGGGGGCCATTTACTTTCAAACCAACACATACNATCAACTGAACTTAGGAAACAAACTTCATTGTATGATATAATAAAATATTGCGATTAAATATTTATTGTTTTGTGTGTATGCTTGTTTACATATGGGTGTAAAAGTACAACTTTCAGGATCCTTCTCTCCTCTCATCATATGGGTTCTGAGGATGATACTCAGCTTGCCAGATTTGTTCAGTAAGCTTTATTTGTCAGAACACAAACAAAATATCATACAACAAAACAAAACCTGAATAATGACAATACCAATGGATATGCTAATGTGGAATAAAATTTCACGGAGTTCCACCTATAGACAAAAAGCAGTAGGCAACTAATGACTGTTCAAAGAGGAAAGATTAGCTTTCTCCCATGGATGAGCCCCCTAATGTTTATTTAAGGCAAAATGATCACCCCTGAAATCATATACACTCAAGCCACACTACATGGAATCAGCATTTTCTCAAATATTTCTATATCTATGAATTTGTTTGTGTGTATGTTTGTAACAATGTAGGAGAAGGTTTTGTCTGGTCCCAGCTCCCGCAGCCACTCAGACACAAATAAACACATAGAGTCTTATATTAATTATGAACTGTATGGCCATTAGCTCAGGCTTATTACTGACTGGCTCTTAAATTAACCCATTTCTATAAATCTATACTTGCCATGTGGCTCGTGGCTTACCAATACCTTTACATCTTGCTTCTCTTGGTGGCACCAAGCAGAGTCTGCTCAGCTCTGCTTTCTTCTTCCTCTCTCTCTAACCTTATTCTGCCTCACCATTGGCCAACAGCTTTATCAACCAATCAGAGCAACACACATTCACAGCATACAGAACGGTGTCTCCATCATAACATCATGTGTTATATATATGTATACATACATATATATGTATGCATAATATATTAATAATATATATTATATATTAATTATATATATTAATAATATATACTAATATAGTATTAATAATATATATTAATAATAAAGAAAAAGAACATAAATTTGAGAGGTAGTGGGGTAGTTATGGGAGAGATTCCAGAGAGAGACATGGAAAGGGACAGAGGGAGGAAAGGGAAAAGGAGGAAACAATATATTTAGGTTTTAATTTAAAATTTCATTAAAACAATTAACTACTTTTAAAAAACAAGAACAAGCAAACCAGTTTCCAAAACTCTACGAATTCTTTGAAAGAATGAACTGTCAATATTTGTATACCTTAGGCCTTAGTTAAAAAAAGCATAAAAGTATGGAACTTAAAAGTTAAACTAGTTAACCTAAATCTTACATTCTAAAATACATTTTATTGCAAGGAAAGAAATGATATTTGATACTTTTTTTCCANATTGATATACCTATAGAAATTCATTTACTTATGGTGTGTTTGTAAGAGAGAGTGTGTACATGTACACGTGAAAGTATGTGTGGGAACGTGTTTGTGGTGTGTTTTGCTGGAGAAACTTGGAGTCAAGCTGGGAATATAGTTCAGTAGTAGACGCAGTAGAACATGCGAAGTTGGGGTCACTAAATTATTTATTTTAAAACCTTTAGTTTTTAACTGTNTGCTTGAGAGAATTATTACACATTCAGTGAAATACCTTGCATTAGCTGACTAATAACCCTAATTGTTTACAATGCCCTTTTTATATGGCTTTCCATTTTCTAACTTTGTAGGATGGGTTATTTCATAGTGAAACTTTTCTTTGCTTTTCACTTTTGTTGATGGATGATGCTGAAAGCTACTTAGTAACTGATGGATGGGCTAAGTAAGTTAAGAGAGTGATGAGTTACTGAGATCAAATGGAGACCACGCACAAGGCCATAAACCCTTTTGAGCACCCATAACAACATTGTTTATATTCTTATTTTTCATTTTAGTTATATTTTATTTCTCCCCTTTGCTAGTTGATTTAAGTCCTGTCTTCTTTCATATAATTCTTTGTAGTAATTAACATGGTAATGAGCACATAAAAACCAGTTAATACATTTCTGTAGGATTAAATTAAGAATCGNGTGATATGGGACAACGGAATGGAAAATTGATCTATTATAAGACACAAAGGACTGTCTTCTTTTTATTGGCTCAATTGCCAGTAAACATTATATCATCCATTTTTGCTTGCATTTTATTATTGCTATTAATTCAATTGCATTTATAAATATCATGAGGAGGACTGGAGATGTAGCTCAGTGGTAATACTCTAGATAATTTNTCTTTGGCCATGAGTTTTATTCCAAGAACTGTAAAGAGTATTAACAAAAAGGCTTATGCTCTTTAATATTTTATTAAATATTATATTTTCTTATAATTTGTGGAAACAGCAAAGGAGAATTTGAAAGAAAGGCATTGCATTTTAGAANTTGTTAATCACCATTAAGATGCAAGCTATAATCCCAGAATATTTTTCTGCACTTTNCATATTACTACAAATTATATAAATGTTTAAGATATATCCATTTGTGATGGCTAAAAGAACTATTTTTAAGTATTACCTGTTTTGCTTTAGCTTCATTGTAAGATTTTAACATAACTTCTTATCTGTGGTTAATGTATCTAATATTCTCACTCATGAATCTGTTAAAAATTTTACTATTTTCACTGTTTGTGTAGAGAGAGATAGAGAGAATGAGACACACATACACACACAGAGGTGGGGAGGGAGAGGGAGAGAGAAACNTAGTAGAAACCCTCTGTGGACTCTGGTTAACCTGTAACATTTCCACCTGGGTCAGAGTGGAAAGAAGCTCTTCCACAGTCTGCCAGAGAGGGATTGCTAAGGCTGGTGCTAAGAGGCAAGGCTGTGATTGGCCCAAAACACAAGCCTCGGTGTCTATGATTGGTTTATGAGACAAGACTGAGCACTGTCATCTGGGGCCATAGTGGTTCCAGGCCAGGGCTGCTTCTGAGTGCTATGTGTGGCTCCATGGCTCTACAGCACCCAGGGTCTGAGTTGTCCATGGCTTTCGATGCATTAATGGTCATGACATTACCAGAGGTATTGGAAGCCACCAGGGGCCATGTTGGTGTTTGAGGGCCACATTACTGTGGGGTCCATGCTGAAACAGGTAGCCTGTGCTGCCACCTGGGGTAATGGTGACATCTGAACCTGAGCTATGTCCTAGGACCATGTCTGGGTCTGTGGTTCTGCCACAACCAGGATCTGTGATGATGTCCGTAGTCCATGTTGCAACCAGAGGCCTCAGGGATGCCAGGATCTAGACCACAACCTGTGGTAATGTGGGTGTCACGGGGGTAGGGAGTACCGCTAGGGCCATGGTGTCCTCCAAGCTAGGGCTGCTGCTGGGGGGCCATGTCTGGGTCCATGGCTCTACAGCAGTCAGGATCTGAATGATATCCGTGGCCCCCATTATTTATTTTATATTTCCTCTGCCCTTTTCTCCCTCCTAACTTTCCCATATAATTCCAACTCGTAAAATACGTTTCAGGATTTAGATAGAGCATCTAAATTTTGTACATTAATTCTAGAAAGTTTTTACACCTTTTTATTCAATCCCAATCTGTCTCTAAGTACTCAATAATTTTCTGGATCAGATTTTTCTCTGTAGATATGATTATTAATTATTAGATTTCTAATCTTAATTAGAAATGNTTGCTGATGACTACTACATTCCAAGCACTTCCAATCCAANNAGAGCTACAGAGTGAACTTCAGGTAAGCCTGGACTAAGCAGTGAGAATCTATCTCTCTATGTATTCCTTTCTCAACAAAGTCTGGACCTCATTCTCTTTTCTGGATTTTATTAAGTCTTGTAAATCATATAAAGCATAAAATGCATTGGTCTTCATAAATCCCTGATGTATTTAAAGTAGGCTATTTTTGTCGGTGCTTTTGTAATTATTTTCATATTTATTTTGAAATAAAGTATTTCAAGACTTCTCAAATAATTCTCTCTTCTCTACAGATACTAGATTCATTGCCAGCTTTTTCTAAAGCTCACTATCTCCTGAACCATATTTCTTTTTACATCCTTTCAAAGAATACTTTAGATTTTCTGTCTGTTGCTTAACATTTTTACATAGTTCCCATGACAACCTAAATCCCATTACAAAGACATTTCCAGTTTAGGTTTCATTGGTTGACTATAGTTTTGCTTTNTACTACAGAATTCTCTGCATTGTGAAAATCTCAATGACGTTTCCCTTCATCTTGGTCTGCTTGCCTACCTAATTTATTTTATAAAGTGTGTTTGCTGTTCACCTGACTCAGTGTTCACATTTTTTGTTATCTCTATAAACAGTAATTTATACACTCTGCTGGTAGATGATAGGAATTAGTTAGAAATTAGATACATAGAGATTAAAGCTTAAGTAGCACTAATTGAGTAATATTAATTATTAATATATATCCTTTTTCATTCAATAGATGAACAACTTATTTTTCTATATTTTTAACAACGAAATATCATTTATTTTTACATCATATCAAAAAACAAGAAATAAAATATCTCTAGATGTTACACAACTGGTTTCTTTTTTGAGATTATAATATAATTACATTTCTCCTTCTCTTCATTCTCTCTAAACCCTGCCCTGTATCACTCTTCACTCTCTCAAATCTGTGGCCTCTTGTTACTTCCATTCATATGTATATACATACGTGGGTACATTTAATGTATATATCATATTGTAATATATTATAATATATAATATTATATATATATTCCTAAACTCATAATTACAACACAAAACTTTTTAGCATAAAAATCATTTAAAAGTATTTTTAGATCATTCTCAAGGTTCCATATCCAACAAATTTGTAAGACCAATAAAGCAAAAAATTAAATCTCATATTTAATAACTGTGATAAGGATGTGGAAGTGTAGCTCTCCACAATAGGTGGCTACTGGTGAGGGCCGACAACTTGGGGGTGGTGCTGGCCACTGGTGGGGATTGGCCACTGGCAGAGGCTGGCCACTAGCAGGGTTTAGCCACTGGTGAGGGCTGACCTCTGACAGGGGCTGGCCACTGGGGATTTGACCATGCTGCAGTGACTATATGGACAATGCAAATTGGATGTTTTTTGTCTGTATTTTTATTGGGGAGGCCACAAGGATGAGGGATCAGACATAGAAGAGGGGGAAATAAGGGTAATCAGGGTGCATTACATGAAATTCCCAAGCAATCAATAAACAAAAAGGAAAACAACAAAATGATGACAACAGAAAGCCATGTGTCAACAATGTTGATTATGCTATTAGCCTTGGACAAGAAGGTTTAGATCTATTCATCTGTATTTTCAGTCTTAATCTCATAGAAAATGCAGTAGCATCCTTAGGGAAATGAGTTTTATTTTGAAACAATTTCTATCAAGCTAAATATGTTAATTAAGGTTATATATGCACTTAGAATACTATATTCACTATTTGACCTGTTATGGAGAGTAATAAAACTCATATTGATAAAAGAACATTACAATGACTTTTTCTTCACTGCTAACCAATAATATTAGAATTCATGATTCTTATGTGCAAAGACATAAANTGCCATAACATGCATCACACCTTGCCTCATAATTTTCATAAAATACCAAATAGCTTCAGAAAGTAGATCATTGATTAACATTTTAAGTACATGAAGCAAATATTCATTCTAAATAAAGAAAATGATAATTATGAACTTTTAGACTAGAAAATTGGAAATTTAAATTTTAAATTGTTCATTTTAGTTAGAAGTATGATTCAGGGGATGGAGAAATTGCTTAATTGACACAGTGCTTGTTTTGCAAGCATGAGGATATGAATTCATTCANCAGAACCTGTGTAAAAATTAAATAAATAGCAAAATCAACAACTAGGTGTGGGCCTCTGTGCTTGTAATCCCAGTGGAAGAGCTGGACAGGACACTTTTCTTGAGGGCAGCCATCTAGCCTAATCCATGATATCCTTACTAATCTCAAACCAAATATAGATCATTCCTAAAGTACAATACATAAAACTGACCTCAGTATTCCACATGTAAGAGCACCCTGGTACATCCATACACACTCAAACATATACACACACAAAACTTTGTCTCAAAATTAAAGTGTTCCCTCTGATCTGTCCTCTTCTTTCATGTAAAACTGTGTAACTGTTTTCTTTCTTGGCTATCTGATTGTGTGCTTCTTTAATTATTATCTTTGAATGCTCGGGAGATAGNAAGAGAAATAAAAGAAGAAGCCTCCTGCATGATGGATGGTGCTCCACACAGTTTGGAAGCTATAGATAGTCTTTTATTTATTATATGTTGTTCCATCAAATGACATTAGAGTAGAATATTGTTTTATGTTTGTCTTCTGAACTCATTGCTCTATATTTTTTCTGAATTGATTTGCCAATTTGAGCCATAGTTATTATATTCTGAGGTTAATGAACAATGTTAGATGTGAGCACAAAGCAAACAAACAAAGAAATAAAACCAATCAAACAAAATAGTATATGATTTAAGAAAAATATTTGTGATTATTGGATAGACAGAATAAACAGAATAAAAAGACTGCAGAAGATTTTATTGCCTATGTAATTGAACCAGTGAGAACTGATTCAGATTGAGACCACTCTCAAATACTCCTGGCAAAAGACCAAAATCCAGGATTTGTACACTGGGAAAGTGTTCACCAACCATTGAGGCCCAACTTCTTAATGAACACTTAAATTCACAGGTGGATGAAATAGGCACAAGTATCTTATATAAATTGTGAGATTATTAAATATTCAGTACTGTGTATTTCTTGTAAAAATATGTTACATACTGAAAATTAATTTCTAGCCCCAAATCCTGCAAATGTCATCTACAAGAGAACTGATAGTATAGCAAAGATTTCATATGTGAAGAAGCAGCAAATTAATTTTTTTATTCTGTATCTAGGAAAGTCAGATGATGCATGGACTGAGCTACAGGTCTCACACTCACTGTTGAACTACAGTCTGCATGCAAAATTTGAGATCTCTTGTAACAGAATGAGACAGTTTAATTTTCTCCTTTTGTATACAGAGGTACTAATACTAATGCAATCAGACTCATGTGTGGGACATAGATACTTTTAGGAATTTGTTAGGTTTTCTGTTCTTATAATCCTTTTTCAAATCCATCTGCAGAAACACTTACAGTCCTAACAGTTGGATTGATAGATGCCATAACTGTCAAGTCCTATAAATGTGTGATACTTAGCACTACAGCTGTATAATTTCCTAACTATTATTTTTGAACTGAATTATACTTTGAAGACAAGATACAGGAGTAAATGATAGAAAGTAAAAATATGGGCCAACCCAAAACAACAATAAAAAGCAATAGAAAACAAAGATGTTACAAGCCAAGTTGAGTGGTGCAAGCTTTTAAACCCAGCACCCATGAGGCAGAGACTAGAAGATCTCTAACTTGGAGGTCAGCACAGTATATACAGAGAATTCTAAGCCAATTTTCCACATGGTTAAACTCTGTCTCAAAAAAGCAAAACAAATCCACTACAACTAACAACAACAGAGCAAAAGAGAGAGAGAAAAACAAGAGCAGACTAGAAACCTTCTTAATATGACATCATTTCACTTTTGTAATTGAAGAGATAACATAGACTTGGATAAACAAAACACACAGACATATAAGGCGACATACATACACACACACACACACACACACACACACACACGACAACATGTATATACTTTCAAGCCTTCCATTTTAAGATCATAACATCAAATCCAGACAATACAACATGACATGTATGTTGACTAATTTCTGAACAGTTTCAGTTGGGATTATTACCAGGCTGTTTAGGCACACATTTAGAAAATGGGAATAGGAAAACTCATTTGGAGCAGATTCCAGAAACANGTAGCATCATTAAATTTACCTCCTTCAGCAGCTAAGCTCCAGAAGAGACATCTGCTGAGTCATTAAATCAGACTATTAAAGCAAATGATGGAGTGTCAGTTCACTGTCCAAGTTTCTGTGAGGAAAGCTGATTTTTAAACTTTGTGTCTAATTGGCTTTTGCAGGTGTATATGAGCTCTTGGCCTGTGCGTGGCCTTTGGAATTTCCTCAGTCTCATAATGCAGGATTTACTACCAACTTGATAACATTCTTAATTTAGTGAAGCAAAACAGTAATGCAGTGCTGCCCTGGAAGAATGAGGAGAACTATTATTCTATGGATGTTAAACTCTTCCAAACCAATCAATTTTGATTTATGTTCCTTTTGTTCTAATACAGAACTTTCTTTAAAGCAGAGAGGTACAGCTACTGTAGAGATAGTTTTGAATGCGTCCACTCAGACAGATCACTGAGATGAACTGGAAAATGGTTTTCAAATGTTTGACTACATAAATATCTGTAAATGAGGTATCAACCCTCAGCTTGAAACGTTATTATAATGTAGTTGTCAATAAATAATATTCTGTTAGATTACCCTGAATAGTTCTGGGCAATGCACACACACACACACACACACACACACATACACATATACTTACACAAATATAAAATGGATTTTCTAAATGGTCTTGTTAAATAAAACATGGAGCCAGGGATGGGGATAAAAGTCTGACAGAGATCAGAGGAATTAGGAACAGCTACCAGCCTCACCTTACACTGTGCCACCACTTCCAAAAGAGAGTGTGTGTGACTTCCTATACCTCCACGTCTATATCCCTTTCGGCTCTGTTCTCCCATTGGCTCTTTCAGCATAGGTACATCACTTCCTCCTATCTCCCATCTCTGTCACTTCCTGTCTGTCTGTATAGACCTCCAGAATTCTATGGTTGATGCTGGGATTAAAGGCGTGTGTCTCCATGCTTGACTGTTTCTAGTGTGACCTGGAACTCACAGAGATCCAGACAGACTCTGCTTGCTAAGTGACAGGATTAAGGGCATGTGCTAATTGTAAGA
>LZPO01055492.1:49889-61708 GCA_001675575.1 Neotoma lepida | reverse complement strand
GGGGTGTGTGTGTGTGTGTGTGTGTGTGTGTGTGTGTGTGTGTGTGATGTGTATATGGGTGTCTGTGGAGACCACAAGAGGACATTGGATTTCTCAGAGATGGAGTTATGTGGTTGTGAGTTCCACAAATCTGACTTGGGTACTCTGGAAGATCAGAAAGTGTTCTTAGCTCCTGAGATATTTTTCTAGGTCTAGCTGTTCTTAAAATAATTCTATATTATGTTTACTTACTTCCATGTTTTAGGTTGTATTTGTTTCCTAAAAGTAGAAAATTCCTGAAGGAAATCTACCCAGAGAATTTGTGCTTCATTTGATATTTTTGATTCTTTGGTGCTTTATCTTGAGGAGTTTAAAATAGTGCAATCAAACAGGATGAACAGGCTATAAGAACATCTCTAGAGACCATAGAAGGAGAAAAATAAGGAAGAACACTGGAGAACTTGCTGAAGATGCAAAGCACAATAGAAGTAACATTGATAGCTTTTTTCTTGTGCCTTTTCTCTGTAGTTTTGATTATTTTTGTATGCAAATAGGTATTAATATTGCATTCATTTCAAATAATTAATATAAAATAATAATAATTAGAGCCAGTAGTTGTTCTATGGCATCTTGCAAAGAATGAAGTAACAGTCTCTGTCATAGTACCATGATGTTTCNTACTTATGTCTCTATTCACTCTTTATGTAATAAGCTGATACTTTGTGAAAGATGTCTCAGTGAGTAAAGAGACTCATTGTCTAGACTAATGATCTGAGGTGAATCTCCAAGTCCCACACAATGGTAGGGAATGTTTAGCTCCTTAAAGGTGTTCTCTGACCTCCACATGTTCATACAGCTTGCATGTATCCCTATATCCACATTGAGAAATAAATTAATGTAATAAAGCATTTAAGAAATGAAAATATATCAAACACAAGACAGAATAGATGCAAAACAACTTTCTTGTCTAATAAGTCTCGAGCAATTATAAAATTGTAACCTAGAACAATGATTTAATTTTGGATGAATCAAGTTTCTCTGGATTTAGAATTTGTTTATAATATGTGGATTGACCTGANTCTTGGGAATGCCAAGAACTCTACTGCAAAGGCATTTACATACCAATGAAAAGTCTGTAGATTGCTGAGAAGAAAAATATCAGACTTTGTTTGCATTAAAAAAAAAGACATCATCATAGAGCCTTCGTCCAGTAACTGATGGAAGCAGATGCAGAGATCCACAACCAAAGCACCAGGCCGAGCTTCAGGAGTCAAGTCAAAGAGATCCAGGATGAGGGATTATATGAGCAAGGGGGGTCAAGATTATGATGGGGAAATTTACAGAGACAACTGCACCAAGCTCATAGGAACTCATGAACCTTAGACTGACAGCTGTGGAAACTGCATGGGACCAGACTAGACCCTCTGCATAAGGGAGACAGTTGTGCAGCTGGGTACATTTGAGGGTCCCCTGGCAGTGTGATCAGGATCTATCCCTGGTGCATGAGCTGGCTTCAACACACAATCTTTACTATGATCTCTCTCATGCACAAAACCTGTTATTTAATGAATATTCACTGACATTTGCTTTTGTTTTATGTTTGAAATACTTTCTCTGTTTTAGGAATTTTGTTTTCATTAATTAGTCCATAACTTACTGTAAAACTTACTCTAGAGAAGGCCTGGGATTTATGTGAAATTTACAGTGACCGAGCTATGCCTCTGTTAAGATATGCAAGTTATTGTGAGAGTTGTAAATCACAGTTTCAGGAAGAGCTGGTTATAAGAGAACACTATGAACAAAAAAAAAATAATTGAACATAAAAAAAATAATTATAATGGTGTTCTACCTTTTTCTGTTAAGTCAAATGTGTCCTGTAGACTGTTGATATGTTCTAAGTGGAATTTTAATGGCTTACAGCAATGGGTAGCAAGTACTGTAAAAAGCTGTTTGAGTGCCTGGGATCAGCAGATGAAATGATGCTGGCTCCCAGAGTGTGTGCTAATTCAAGCTGTGAGGAACTCAGGCTTGTCTCTGTAGTTATTTAATTAGAATAAGTTAAGTATCAGGTATGCTCTTGCTAATAAGTGCAGTATGTGGTAGAGTAATTAATACTGTGTCTTTCAATAAAATATAAGCCTGTATGAGTGAAAACTTTTTGCATGACATATATCAAGAATTAGTTTGGTGGTACATATTTGTTTAGTTAACAAGGACCCCTTTATCTACTGCCCATTTGTTTTGCAATCATAATGTGTAATTTAAATCAGTTTGAAACAGATTTTTAAGTAGACAAATGAGAAATATATTTATAAAGATAGTAAAATAAATAAATAAACAAATAAATGAATAAATAAAGATGTAAATCTCAAGTGACAGTTATACGAAATAATAGTTCAAGAGAATTCAACAGGTAAATGAAAAGCAAAACCAGGTAGTCTATTTCTATTGTTGATCTGTATTTATTTTGAATTATGTCTTTGGTAAGGGAGTTTTTTGAAACACGGTTCCTTGTGGCAAAATTTAGAAATGGAATATTTTCCAAAGACACATGGGGAAAGGTTGGTTTCTAGCCTGTGATGGTTTTGGAAATTGGGTCATTCCAATGTCTTTAAGGAGGTGTTGGATTCCTGGCTTTTCTTCTTTCATTCCTGGGCACATTGATTTGGATCAGCTTTCATTGCCTTATGATATAACATTATAAGTGCTGTTGATAGAAACCCAGAACAACAAGGTCAAGAACCGTGGCATGAAATCTTCAAACCACAAGCCAAAATCAACTTTCTTCTTTTATGTTAATTTTCTCAAATATTTTCTGAGGGAGACCAGCTCCCACTTTTTCTCCCAGGGTACTCTTGAGGAGGGAAAAGTGAGAAATATGTAGATAGAAATATAGAGGAAAGAGACAGTTAGAAACAGGATAGCCTCGGGAGGGCCTGGGTCAAAATCCACCAGCTCCTTCTGTCTCTTCTAAAGGAATTTTAAAGGAATGCCAAGGGGTGGAGCAAAAGACCTCCCCCAGCACAGCCAAGTGCAGACCATCCCAAACACCTGGTGACCATGCAAGTGGTGAAGCCACTCCCTAATGCCNCCCTGCTGTGTAGAGCAAGCTCAGATCTCACTAGGAAATCTCTGTGGGCTCCCACAATTTTCACTGAAATAACAAGCTGATGAGTACACCGACATGGGATGACATAAGAAGTCCCTGTCTAAGCCTCTTCAGGTGTATTTTCTTTTTGAAGTCAAAACCTTGATATGCAAACCCCGTTGTCTAAGATACATAACTGTGATCTATTAACATCTCATGCACAGGATNTTGTTATTTTATTAGATAAACTGAAATTATTCATATACCCTGAAATATCAGATGATGGTAATTTGTGGCTCCTAGTACCTAGTNTAATTATCTTCTTCTGATGGGAGATGACTGACTCATAGAAAGAGAAGNTGCTGAGGAAAATAACACCTACCATGTCAAGAANTTGCACAGAAGTTTGAAGGGACCAAGAAGGTAATAAGTGAAATCAAAGAAGAACTCCATGAGTTCCTTAAGTTGGCATGTATCATTGTATAAATAAAGAAGTGATATCAAAAGTACTATAGATTAAAGAATGAACTATAAAAAGTATATGATCCTTCATATCACTGCTTCTCATAAGTTTATAGCTAGTACATATTACTCTGACTCTGGAAGAGTGGGAAATACTTATTATCTCCAATTTCTATCACCTGGAAAATGAAATTTAATATTTCATATGGATCAGAACCAAGAATGGGAGTAGCTAATTTTCTATTCTCTAACCTTCTGAAAGTTATCTGAAAGAACATGATATAGTTTGAAAAGCACAGAAATGAGTTTGTTGGAAGGCAGATGTGAGATTGAATCTTATATTTCTGACTTTATGCTTGAAATAACTGGAGTTCTACTTAAATATGTTGAGGTAATTTGGTTGCATTAATAATTGACTGACCTACTACAGAAGATGATAGACTCGGCATAAAAAAAACATCAGAACACTGAGTGAGTACATGAGGTTTCTGTTTTCTTATGAACTTCAGTGAATTGCCTTTTGTTTTAGTTTATAATGATTCTGATATCCATTATTTAAACTTTTTAGGACCTTGTCTTTGAACAAGAATCTTAAATTCTTCCTAGAATCCTGTTATGGCTTTTTCTAAGTTTTAAATAGCTTTGACTTTCTTCTATTCTGTTCACAATCACATGAACAAACTTGGAAGAAAAGCCTCATGTTAGAAGGTGATATTTGACAGAACTCAATAGAATCCTGACTTCATAAAGATTTTTCCTCTTGTCTCGATAAATTGAACCCATCCTGCTGTGTATATGACATATTATTACAGGCTTCTAAAGGAAATGAGAGCACAAAGGATATGAGTCACAAGAAACAATGCTAGGACTCAACTATCTCCACCATAATTAATACCTACCATTCACATCTGGGACAAGTCAGGTAACAATTTCCATACTACCACTTTGACATAATGGAAGTTGGTCTCTATGACTTCAGCTTCTTAGGTTCCACAGGATGAGACTGTTTTTGAGGGTGGTGAATGGTTAAGATGAGGCTGATATTTCAAGAAGATTTAATCTATGGTACCATTGCTAGATATGCAAAAACCTAGGGAGGTAATCCATAAAAGAGTTAGAATCAATTAAACAACTGAAGAGGAGGAAGCCATCACAGACTTACATTTTAAAAAATGATTCTTAGGAACTATTAAAACATTTAGATGAAAGAGGAGAAAAATGGACTTACGGAAAAGTCAAAGATACTAGCAATTGTACTCCTGTATAAATCCAAGTGAAAAGGGATAGCAAGAAAGGGGAAAAAGGGGAGAATATAAGTTCAAGAGTCAGCATGAATTATATAAGGTGAAAATATATGAAAAATGAAAAAGAAAATGAACTAAAGATATGAACTAGAATTTTTAAATTTTTCTTTATTGAAAATTTCATACATGCATACAATGAAATATCATCGTATCTATCCATCACTTCCCCACTCCAACTCCTTGAGTGNCTTTCTAACGTATGTGCCCTTCAATCTCTCTTTCTTCTCATAAAAACACTGCTTCCAATTAGTGCATGGACATGAGGCCATTCACCAGAACATAGGAATCTTAATAGTGGCCACATCCTCAAAAAATAGTAAACCTTTTCCCCCAGGAACTATCAACTTCCAGTAGCTCCCCAGTAACTGCTGGGGTCTTGGAATTAACTACCTTTTCTATGTAGGGATTTTGGCTAACGTAATCTTGTGCAGATACACTTAAGGTTTTAAGAAAGATAACTGTGGATACTAACTGATACTACTATACCTATAATGTCCTCGATATATGAATGGTGAACTTATCTATAGAGAACTATTCACTCTTGTCTTCTGTAATGATGTTCACTTTATCTGTATGACCCATACAGATAGCACATTACTTGAACCTAAAATTACNGTTATATTTTAATTATATTTATATTTATCCACATTGACTACATATCTTAATCTAAAATACTGAATCACAGCCCACCACCACACTCTGTGAAAAAAGAACAAAAAGATTATAAGAGCTAGAGGATAGGGAAGAGTACTACCAAATTCTGTCCTCACACACTGGACATTCTAGCATATTTTTGAAAAGATTGAATTCTAGGAAAGCCATTGCCATAGAAAAATATTTTCCTGATGTTCCTCTAGTCATGTTATATAAAAATAAATTAATTAATTCATGTGTACATGTAATATTTATATGTGTGTTCATATAATATATACACACTATATAAGTATATCTGTAATACATGCAGACAAATATGTGCATACATCTTATACAGGTGATTGTTGTCCATCAGCTGCTGTGGAATTTATTTTTTCAGTTTTTCTTTACTTTTAGTTAAGGAATTTTTAATTCATTTTACACATCAATCACAGATCCCCCCTCCTCCCACCCCTCCCATACTTCCCCTTCCAACCCACTGCCCCCCATTCCTTTCTCTAACAAGGCAAGTTCTCCCATGGGGACTCCAAAGAGCCTGGTATATTCAGTAGAACCAGGTCCAAGCCCCTCCCCCTGCAGCAAGGCTGTACAAGGTGTCCCACCATAGGTAGTGAGCTCCAAAAAGCCAGCTCATGCACCAAGAATGGATCCTGATCCTACTGCAAGGGGGCCCCTTAAGCAGATCAAGCTACACAACTGTCTTGCTATGCTGAGGGCCTAGTCTAGTCCCATGGAGACTCCACAGCTGTTAGTCTGAAGTTCATGAATTCCCACTAGTTTAGTTTCGTTGTCTCTGTCGGTTTCCCCATCATGATCTTGATTCTCCTTACTAGTAGAATCCCTCTTCTCTCTCTTCAGCTGGACTCCTGTAGCTCGATCTGGTGCTNGGCTATGGATCTCTGCATCTGCTTCTATCAGTTACTGGATGAAGGCTCTATGACACTTAGGGTACTCATTGATCTAATTACTGGGGTAAGCCAGTTGAGGCATCCTCTCCACTATTGCTAGTACTCTAATCTGGGGTCATCCTTGCAGATTTCTGGGAACCTCCCCAGCACCCGGCCTCTCCCCATCTCAATGATGTCTCCCTCCATCATGGTATCTCTCTATTGCTCCCTCACTACGTCCCTGCTCCAGCTTGACCATCTCATTCCCTCATATTCTCGTTCTCCATCCCCCACCCTCCATTGCTCCCATCATCCTCAGCTTACACATGGAGATCTTCTCTATTTCTGCTTCCTAGGGTGATCCATGCATCCATCTTAGGGTCCTCCTTGTTAGCTAGCTTCTCTGGAGCTGTGGGTAGTAGTCTGGTTATCCTTTACTTTATAACTAGTATCCACTTATAAGTGAGTATATACCATATTTGTCCTTCTGAGTCTGGGTTACCTCACTCAGGATGATATTTTCTAGTTCTATCCATTTGCCTAAAAATTTCAGGATGTCATTATTTTATTGCTGAATTGTACTCCATTGTGTATATGTACCACATTTTCTTTATCCATTCTTTGGTTGAGGGGCATCTAGATTGCTTCCAGGTTCTGGTATTACAAATAATGCTGCTATGAACATAGTTGAGCATGTGTCCTTGTAGTATGATTGAGCATTCTTTGGGTATATGCCCAAGAGTGGTATAGCTGGGTCTTGAGAAAGATTGATTCCCAATTTTCTGAGAAACCACCAAACTGATTTCAAAAGTGGCTGTATAAGTTTTCACTCCCACCAGCAGTGGAGGAGTGATCCCCTTGCTGGGCATCCTCTGCGTCATAAGCTGTTATCAGTATTTTTTATCATAGCCATTGTAAGAGGTGTAAGATGGTATCTCAGAGTCATTTTGATTTGCATTTCCTTGATGACTACAGATTTTGAGCAATTCCTTAAATGCCTTTTGGTCATTTGAGATTCTTCTGCTGACAATTCTCTGTTTAGCTCTCTAGCCCATTTTTTAATTAGGTTGTTCAGTATTTTGCTGTCTAGTTTCTTGAGTTCTTTGTATATTTTGGAGATCATCCCTCTCTCAAATGTGGGGTTGGTGTAGAGCTTTTCCTATTCTGTAGACTGTCATTTTTTATTATTTAACATGGCCTTTGCCTTATAGAAGACAAAATTCTCAACCTGACTTTTGGTTAGTTGTGATATTCAGGTCTTGCTGCTGAAGAGCTGCTAGGTTCTGGTAGTGTCATATTGCTCTTTATATTGTTTTAAATATTTTTGCTCTGATGTCTATCCATCTCTTTTTCCAATAGATTCAAGAGGTTCTTGTGTCTGAGAGAGCTGCTCTTGGCCAATGTGTGCTTGCTGTGCCTATGTCTCAGGGGGGCACTCTGGGTCCAATCTTAGCTCTTAGTTAATTGGAGCTGGCAGATTCTGTGCCTCAGGAAGCCACTGGGGTCTCAGTGGGATGGGTAGGTTTAGGGTAGGGTGTGGGTCTTGTAGATTGTAAGGTCTGATGGGGTTTTTTGATGAGGTAGCCTACCCACAGGAGTCTTCCCTGCTGGCCAGCAACTGAGGCAGTGATGGGTGTGGGTTTCCTGGCACGGGTTGTGCCCCAGGGCCTAGGTTCTAGAGACAGGACTCTCTTCGTGGGAGAAGAGTCACTCATCTCTTGGTCTAATCAGACCTGGCAGATTCTGTGTCTCAGGAAGCCTCTGAGTCAAAGGAGGAGTGTGAGGATTTGGGGTAGGGCATGGTTCTTGTAGATTACAGGGTTGGATGGTGGTTTTTAGTGGGGGAGCCTGCCCACTGGAGTCTTCCCTGCTGGCTGGCAACTGGGCCAGCTATGGGTGGGGATTCCCAGGCAAGGGTTATTGTGGAATACATTTTTAACTATGAAAAGATATGTTGCATTTNTTTAATTATGTAAACTTGTGTTACTGTTTTACCTTGCCTGACTAAGGCACTTGATTGGTCTAATAAAAAGCTGAAAAGCCAATAGTGAGGGAGGAGATATAGGTGTGACTTCTGGGCAGGGAGAGTAAATAGCAGGAGGAATTTAGGCTTGGGAAGAGAGAAAAAGAGAGGCCAGGGAGACACCATGGAACAGCCAGATAGATACAGAGGAAGCAGGAAAGTAGNACATGTAGAATGAAAGAAAGGCAAAACCCCTGAGGCAAAGCATAGATGATTAGAAACAGATTAAATTAAATTTAAAGAGCTAGTGGGACAAGCCTAAGCTAAGGCTGAGCATTCATAATTAATAATAAGTCTCCATATCTTTATTTGGGAGCTAGTTGGTGGCCCAAAGAAAATGCCAACTACAATCAGCCATGCTATTTTTGTGAAATATGTCAACATATTGATATTCATATGTTCCAGGGTCAGTACTCACACAGGAGGATATTGATGTTTGCATGCAAAAGATTAGTACAGAACNTGTATTATGCCATCTACACTAGAGGAACTGGACATAGAAATTGATACATTCCAAATGATGCCTTGAAATTGACTGGCTGCAAATGGCACTATTATTTGCTTTCTTCCCAATTAATGTTCTCTATTTTGAGGAATGCTTTCCCCATAAACTATTTGCAACAGGAATAATTAGTCTTTCACAAAAATGTTTGTAACAACACCTGCTGCTAGATAATGTCTTCTAGACATGACAGGATGGTTCACTCAAGGAATCTCAAAAATATGGTCTTATAAATGAAATCTGCAAAATGACAACACAAGTTGATGTGCTGACATTAACAGGAATATGTTATAAGGTCCAATCCCAAGATAAAGAGCTACANGCAATCAATTGTTGCTGAGAGGGAGATTCATCCATCTCAGAGGATAAACCACCTGGTAGTTTACCCAATTCCAAGTGGTCAGTCCTAAAACACACACACACAATTGCACACACACACACATACACAATTGGCACAATAAATATGACTAGGGTCTCATCCATCTCCTTGAGACTGAACTTTTGACTAATCCTTCTCTTGTTCAAATATCTTCTGCAACAGGTTCACCAGAACAGGAGGTGGCTACAAAGGCAACCCTACAGGTTTTATTGGCTCTCAGACACCTAGATCAAAGTCCTCCTAGAGAGAGAATACATGTAAGGCTTCTGCCTAAAGCCTACCACCCCTACTGCTCTCCAGGATTGATGCTCTTCAAGGGCTGGTAGTCAAAGANGGGTACGAGCTTATTTGGTAAGTCAACCCAAGTCAGGCACAATCCATTATGCTGAGCTCTCCTGAGGTGGGGTCAACAAGGTTAGGGCAATGCACCCTAGCTCCCACTGAGCATGTCCTATAAAATATTAAAAAAAAAGGTGGATATGTGGGATGACTCATCCCGGAGAGGCTTGAGGGCCAAACAAGTAAAAAAGATATTTTCTGAGAGCCAGCCTGAGTCTGCCTAGAGGCCTTAGCAACAGCAGCTGAAACATGATCTGGAGACGACCTGGACCAATGAGAGGCAGCCATGTCACACCAGCAGATGCATATTCATCAGACCTTCCCCCAGGATGGGGTGGAGGGTATATAAGCTTGCCTCTTCCGGAGTAAACTGAGCTTGTTGTTTTGACATTCTCCCAGAGTCTGTGTGTCTTGACCCCCTCCCCCATAAAGGGAACAAGAAAACAGGACCCCTGCTACACTCAGTGGAATGTTTTTTGAGATGGGGGCTCTCTGTGCAGCCTTGGCTGTCNGGGAACCCTCTGTGTGGACCAAGTTGGCCTCAAACTCACAGAGATCCACCTGCCTCTGCCTCCTGAGTGCTAGGATTAATGGGGCACAACACAACCACCCAGCTTGCTCAGGAGAACCTTGACACTGATTAAATAACTGATCTGAGGCTTTTGTGAAGGAATAACTGCAGTGTAATGCTTTACTGTGTTTCATGTGATGTGTGTTTACATTGGAATTAGCATCATGCCTCATGATAGAAACAACTCAACTTCATTTTCCAGCAAGCCTTGACAATAATAAAGATGATATTTTAAAGTTGAGAAACATTTTAGAAAAACATTTTAGTTCAAGGTAAACAAATCCAAACAGTGACTTCACAGGAATTTGGAAATTATTTGCAGTTATGGCACCATAAGTAGAAACTGAAGTTTAGCCTGTGATTGCTACCTTCTGTTTTGCGAAACAAATGATATTTGAAGGAACACAGTCGGCCATTGTGATTTTTACAGAATATCACAAATTAACTCAGATGTTGTTTAGCATTTGTTCTTAAGGAATTTGGGCTTTTTTGAGGACTAAATCACATAAACAACAATTTCTGAACTANAATCCAAGTAGCATCATGAATATGAACAATGAAAATTCATTTAGGTAATTGTCCTGGCATGGTGCCACTTTGTAGAATGGATTTTGAACTTCTAACATCACCTAAACCAGAGGAAAGAAGACAGCACAGAAGAGGAAATGTTTATCTTTTGTAAAGCAAGGAGGAGAAATGAATATTCAAGTAGATAATATGTAATGTAACCCCAGTCTTCTGTTCTTCTAGCTTTCATAAAACTTTTCTTATTGTTTGTTTTACAGTGTGTTAACATGTCTGGCATGTTTTANTTGATAACTTCATCCACTTTTAGTGATCTATTGCTTCCATACCTTACTGATGAGCCCAGTAAATTCGAATTTCATGAAGGATTTGATCTCATTTTTCTGTCTACAGAATTGGTTAGGGAAACTACAAACCAACATGCATATGAATTGTCTTGAATTTAAATACTTTTATATTTATCTTTATTTTGCATGTATGTATATGTGAATATATGTTCATATGTCATCTGTACCAAGATGACCATGCAGCTGAAAAGAGCATATCTGGCCTTCTGGGGTGGGAGTTGTAAGAAATCATGAGCTTTTTCACATGGGTGCTATGATTGAATTCAAATAATCTGTAAAAATGAATGTTCTTACCCTGAGCTATCCTTCCAGCTGGTGTGAACTTTCAGAAACTCTTTTCTTATCCTAGCATTGACTTCTGTGGTGCCTGGAACCCTAGACATGCCTCAGTTCAGCGAGTTGTAGCCTAATGCTTTAAACACTAACAGTAACTTGTTAATTTTCAAATTTGCTCCTATTCCTACATCTAAATTCTAATAATTAAAAATAAACAAACCAATGTTTGCTTTCTTGTGCATTTTTTTTCTGTTTGGTTGTTGTTTGTTTGTTTGGTGTAGTTGTGTTATTTTACTCTTCAGCTCTTTGGGGGAACTACCACCAAGCTTCCAAATAATCACACAGAGGCTTTCTTATGAATGCCTGGTGTTAGCTTGGCTTATTTCTAGCCAGCTTTTCTTAACTTAAATTATGCCATCTATCTTTTGCCTCTGGGCTTTTGTTTTCTCTATCCTATATAACTTTCTTTTCTCCTTACTCTGT
>LZPO01055492.1:19156-32662 GCA_001675575.1 Neotoma lepida | reverse complement strand
AAAAGAAAAAGAAAGAAATATTTAGTAAATGAAGAATGAAAGTAAAAATAAATGTATATCATTAGTCCAAGTAAAAATGTACATATAGGCTTTATTAAGTGTCAGAACAAGGGATTTTTTTCTTCCTGTTACTAATATTAATGCCATACTCATAGAAAGCAGCAAATCGATCAGTATCAATTATGTCCTGAAACACTGCCTTTTCAGCTAAAGCATAATGCTTCTGTTAACTATTACTGAAAACAGAATCCAAAAGGAATAAAATCAGTTCTAAAATAGTTTCAGATTATCATCATAACTCTACAAAACCTAGAGTCATTCTTTACTAGCTGAAAAACCGTATGATACAGTAAGAAAGGTTATCTGAACTTTTGGTTTCATTATCTAGGCCTAAGTTGTGAAGGTAACAAGGGCCATGTGGTATTGCCTGTGTACTTGTGTGTATATGTTCATATGTATATGTTTGTGTGATGGTTTGTGTTAATTCATGAATATATGTGAGGTAATATATTACTTATTTTTTATTTTTGTGAGAGNACCCAATGATGAAACAGCAACGTATGGAACAAAGAATTTATTTTGGTTTATGGACATTGAAAGACACCTGGAAGTAGGATCATGTTATAAACTCTCAAAACTTGCCCCTAGTGATGTACTTCCTCCACCAAGGCTCCCCCTGCTAACAAACAGACCAATAACCTCCCCCAAAAGGCACCACCAAGTGGGAACCATGTGTCCAAACACATGAGCTGTGGATGTTGTTTATTGTTCATAGAGCGCAGGTGACAACTTTAGATATTTAATTGAAACCACTGGAAACACAAGGGGAGGGTTGACATGTGAACCTTCATTGTGTGCTGATCCTTTTGTTATTTTCAATTTTTACCAATCTGAATGAAGTTAAATGCAAATCATGAAAAGTTGGCTGCCAGAACATCACAGAGATGGCTGCTACAGCAGACATGAGAAAATCTCCAGGTTCTCCTTAAGCAGATTCTCCCTCAAATCCTCATTGTTGTGCAGCTCTCACCCTCAGAACAGCTCATCTGGGATTNATAGGTTTTCACCAACTGAACCTTTCTACCTTATGTTGTGGACTGCCAATCCACTAACTTCCCACTCTCACCATTGATGATCTCTCCTGAAACAGTAATACAAAGGGGGTTGATGGAAAATCTGTCACTTCTATTTGTAAAGTTAAAAGATGCAAATCTCAAGTAGTGGAAACACAAAGTTTGCCTCTTGTGGATTAAACTTCAGCACAAGAAGGAAATCAATAAATCACTTGCTGAAAGTTGTCAGTTTGCTTAGTTTCCCTCCGCTTGTTCTCTTCCTTCGTTCTGTTGTGTTCCATTTCTTATTCATATCTTCCCCCACTTTCAAATCCCTCTCTTAAGAATTTTAATCATCTTCCCATATTTTCTTATTTCCTTTTCTTATTTCCATTCACTAACCCTGTCATTCACAGCCTTTCTCCATCCTGGTCCCTCTGTTCCTCCTTTTATTTCTACTCCTTGTCCCCTCCTTCCCTCTGTCCATCCCCCCATTTCTTCCTTCTTCCTGTCCTTCCTCCCTTCCCACTGCATTTTCTCAATCTCTTTCCTTCTATTGAAGCTGCTGATTTGTATAATTGATCACTTTGTATTATTGAGGCTTTTATCACATAGTACATTAGGTGTCAAAAAAGGATATTATGGAACTCCAGAGATGATATTATGGAACTCCAGTTAAGAGTATTTACTAATATCCCAGAGGACCTGCAAAGGGGAGCAGAGGTATCTTGTGTTACAGACATAAAATAGAAGAACCTAGAATGTTAACTTCACAGGGTTGTTTCTTCAAGAGAAGGAATGCAACACCTATTAATTGCCTGGAAGGCTTGAGCAGAAGTGCTTTTTAGCCTCGTGACATTTGTACTACCTCTGTGGCTACACACTCTTCTAGAAGACCCTCATCATAAACTTGTTTCTCTCAGTCAATCTATAGAACGTATCCTTATGGACTTTATAAGAGTTTTGAAATAGTCGTGTCTGATCTATATTTTGCTTACTGTATTCCTCAAAGAGATTCATGCATGATTTGTTATGCATGGGAGATTAAGTTAATTATAACCAAAATAGTATTCACTAAATTTTGCTGTGGGCAAATATGTCTAAAATAAGCCACTCAAGGTCAAACTAGAGAAGTTTAAACCAATGCTGGCTACTGAGTCCTGTTGAGATCGACTGCCTTCATGCCTCAGGTACTTTATCACTCTGTTGGCTGTGAAGGCCACAGAGAACCCCCATAAGGATCCAAGTTTAGATCCCAGCATAGTTGGGCAGATCACAACTGCCTGTAACTCCAGCACCATCAGATCTAGTACTGTCATCTGGATTCTGCAGGCACTTGCACATATGAGCACATAATACATATATACATACACTACGTACACACACACACATACATATATACATATATATGTATATATATATGATATATTATCAGAGGATCTTCTTCTTTCAGGAGATGGCAACAATTAACAAGGAAACCTTGCAGAGAATAAAAGACTATGGAATGCTCAGCCCTAAATAGGACATAGATATCATACTCTTCCCTTGAGGCTCATGAATCTTCATGGAAGATGGGACAGGAAGATTATAAGAACCCAAATTGGGGGATAACATCAGAAAAGAGTGTTTTCCAGACTTAACATGGCAGGTGCATATATGAACTCACAGTAGTTGTAACAGTGTGTACTAGCTCCAGCCATACAGCATCCCACATAGAGGGTGGAAGGTGGAAAGAAAATTCCACCACTAGCTGAGGACCTACTGACGTTTGATAGCTTGTGGGAGAGAGTCAGTTTTCTTTAATAGGTCAAACACACACCAGGGCAGTGCCCACTCCCAGGAGTAGTTTGGAATGATGAAATGATGAGCGGAATCAATGGGAGAGCAAAAGAAAGAAAATGCTAATGTAATTAGAAAGGATGAGAAGGTGAGCATGAGAAAAGGTCAGATAGTGGAGTAAGGGTATTCCAAGCACATTGTATCAAATTCTCAAAGACTTGATAAAAATATATATTTTTTTAATTCTAAAAAAAAAAGAAAAGGATACTGTCTATTGGGTCAGGACTCACTCCAATTTAAAAAGTTTAAGAAAGAAAAAATTGTATTTGAGAGAAAATGAGATGTGCAGAACATTACACAGCAAATGGCATGTTACTAATTGAGCGACTTTAGAATGCCATCGAGTATAATTAATACACTTGATTCAATAGGCCAATGATTCTTTACTCAATCGACTGTGTATTTGAAAGCCCATGAGCCTTCATCTTGGATAAAATCTCTTTAGTTAAAGCGTCTATCATTACCAAGTATAGTATGTATTTATAAAGTCCCATGAGTGATTACAAAACGTATTATTAAACATGATATACCTGGTAAAGGATCCATAATTAAGCATTCTTCAAAACTATACTAGATACACTAAGAGATTTTTCTCATTGATTTTCCACACATTACTCGTTTTGGGGAGATGAATAGCACTGGGACACTAGAAGCTCTTTTCATCTCTTCCATTTATCTCTCTCTCACCTACTATCCCACTTTAAAGGTCACATTAACTGTGAAGAATTCCTGAAAATCCTGTTAGAAATCCCTGATATGTCTTCTGAATAGAATCATGGGCCTTAAAACACTCAGAGTTTGGTATGTACTCAAAATACTTAGGAATTTCATGTAAATGAAGATTAGGAATCAATAATTTTGCCAGTTCAAAAATTCTTTTGTTAACAATGCTTCTTTATGATGTGGATATCAGTCCATAGCCACTTTTGAAATAGCCATTGTCAGGAGCACTCACTGATGGCCTATCTACTACTTGGTTTATACATTAGTGTAGCATTACTTCATTCTTTGGCAGCTAGGTTTTGAACAGCTATCATAAATCCCATGCCTTGGCTTCTATTAGAAAGAGAGTATGGATGGATATAAAGATGGTAGAGATAAGTAGACGATGGATAGATAATTTCTAGATGGAATAAGATACAGGCTCTGCTCTTAAGAATGAATGATTATGTAATTGGAAACAAAAACACACACCTATAAGCATTCTGTCACTTCACTAACTAGAACAATGACGAGGACATGGGAAACAGATCAATTTGTTCTTTCAAAACAAATAGAAAACTAAAGCCAACAATAAGAGAGACTTTTAGGGAAAAGAAAAAAATATTAAATTTGGATTTTTGCCAAAAATGATTAAGAAGAGAGGTTTACAGTTAAAAACAGCAGCATACCATTGCAAAATAGGATGATGGAAATACAAACCTGGATCTGTGAGCACTTCTCTTCTCCACGGCCCTCTAGATAACAGAGAAACCTACCTATTTTCAAGTCTAACCTCAGCATATGAGTTATGAGAATCTGCTAAATTATGCATACCAAATGAATTGGGAAGAGGTAATATAGCATACACATAGATTGGATGAAAGATTAATGACCTAGAATCCTTAGGAGGGATGAGTTCTGGACAGGAAAGTCCATTTCCCTAACACCTGTGGGCTGTTAGGTTCCTGACTCTTCTGATAAGTGGATCAAAATACTTCTTTGAGTTATGTATACCACTTTGAAACAGCAGGGGAACTGACCTACAGGTGGAATCTTCTATCCCCACAAGTCCCCCTATTCATCCTATAAACTCCAAGCACCCTCTGCCAGGCACACACCATTTCCACTTCTTTGGTGACACTGCCACCCTTCAGTTGTTCTGATGAGCAGAACAATTCTGATTATGGATGCTACTGGATACTAAACCAAATACTACAGTCTGCTTTTTTTTTTAATTTCAATATCCCCTTGACCAATCCCAACTTAACAATTGTCAACCAAATGAAGAGAAAGTTTTATTTGTAGGCATTATAAAATGGCTACAGATATACTGAAAGAATAAGAACACCAATTTGAGAGAATGCCTACTTGACATCCAGATCTATACATCTATAAGTGTTTTTCTAATGAAAGCTTTAAAAAGAGGGTGATAAGAATATTAAATAAGAACAGAGTTTTCAAGTGACGATACTGATGAGTTGACTTTAGGAGCATTTAGTCCAGAGACAGAAAAAGGTGTTAAATGACTATAATCTGAATATTTGGTAGGGGAAAGTACTTTGCATGCTACCA
Source organism: Neotoma lepida (assembly GCA_001675575.1). Taxonomy (NCBI): domain Eukaryota; kingdom Metazoa; phylum Chordata; class Mammalia; order Rodentia; family Cricetidae; genus Neotoma; species Neotoma lepida. Next base: position 27,497 of record LZPO01055492.1, on the reverse strand, counting down.
AAGGAGAAACATAAACACCAACCCAATCAAAAATCATTTGATCTACATAGGTGTCCTGCCTGCAACATATGCTAGTGCAATAATGCTACAACCTTTGTGGGAATAACCAACCAATATCTGATTTGATTAAAGCATACTCCACCAAATGGAATCCAATACCTGACACTGCTTAGGTGATCAAGAGCCTGAGACTACATAGCCCATTGACCTAAGGTAAAACCAAACACTACTGTTCTAAAAAGCTAACAAAATGTATCAATAAAATAATTATTTATGAAATTTTGGTGTACTCACAGATCAGTGCCTTGTTCAACCATCATCAGAGACGCTTCCTCCTACAACAGAGGGGAACAAATATGGAGATCCAAAGCCAGACTATATGCAGACAGTGAGAGACGTTGAAACATTCAACTCTAAACAGGATATCTTTATTACATCCCTCCCCTTGCAGCTCAGGAAACTTGGCAGAAGAGGAATGGAAGGAGTGTAAGAGCCAGGGAGCATGGAGGGCACTAAGAAAACAAGGCCTTGTAAATCAACATGATAGATGCACATTTGAACTCACAGAGACTGAGGCACCATGCGCAGGGTTTGCACTGAGCCTTGCCAGTTGGGGTCCTTGAGCTGAATGAGTGGACGCATGCCTTGATGCCTAACTCAGAGGCTATCTCCAATTGATAACCAGTTGAAAACAAAAGAAAACAAAATTATTTTTCTCCTAGGAAGTCTCACTGGGGAAACAAACTACTGTTAAGAGAAGGCTGCATGCCCAGAAGAAAATGGCCAACAGAAAGTAAACTTAATGTCATCTCTGGATGTTCCTTGTCCCACAATGTCCTTTCAGGACTCCTACTTTTCTCCTTTTACCCTACATATACTTTGAGTATATAGTATATATTATGACTTGTAGTCTTCTCTTTTTATAGGATTCCTGAGTGTTTAAATGAGTGGTACTCTATTTCTTGTGCCTTCTCTTGGCTCTTTTCCTTTTGTTTTGTTGTTGTTGTTATTGTTTTGTTTTGTGTGTGTTTTCAATTCCAATGTGTTAGCTTTTCTTTTATTTTATTATTATAATTCCACAGAAACATGTTCATTTTCTAATAAGAGATAGAAAGGGGTTGGGTATGGAACAGAAAGGAGGTAGGGGGAGCTGGGAGGGATGGACAGAGGGAAACCACAATCAGGATATATTATGTGAAAAAAATACAGTTTTTAATAAAAGGAAAAATATCCAAAAAATCTATTTCTCTTTAAAATGATTCTATAAAAATGACATTTATGATAAATTCTGAGGATTATTCAAAGTTAAACATTACCTTTAATGATTAATTTTTAAGATCTCAAATATTGCAGCTACCACATTTTGTACAATAACTTTTACACCTTTTAGTTTAATTATTGCATTTTCCCCATTTTTATAGCCATTTGAACATAATAAGCAGCATAAAAATACACTTTTTCTGAAGTTTAAGAGGCTTTCATCAATAGCCAAATTACTGGATTACTGGTCTATAATCTGATTTAATATTTTAAATAAAAATAATATTTTTCAGTATTTTATAAATTGGAACAGTTTTTGTTGTTATTGTTTTATTGTTGTTGTTTCTTTATTTTACTTTTTTCTTTTTTAAAAATAAGATCTCACTATGTAGACTAGACTGGCCTTGGACTTAAATAAATCTGCCTGCCACTGCATCTTGAGTGCTGGGATTAAAAGTAGAGGCCAATTTACCCAGCTCAGAATACACTGCTCTTAAATAACACAGAGATCTTCATTTGTCAAGCTGTTAAGTAGACATAAAAGTTTTACAAATTCTAAGAGCAGATAATGATTGCTACCCTGAGAAATCCGGTTGGAGTTACGTCATTCATATTGTTTTATGTTCTCTTTAGTTTTTTTTTGCTTGCAATGTTAAGTTCTTATCTAATAATGATAACTGAACATTAAAGATGAGGGAGAGTAATAAAATATTTAATTCCATTGCCCTGCATATTTTAACTTTTTTCCTATTTTCTTTTGTGTGAATCATCTCAGACCCCCATAATGACTATGGGAACTTAATCAGGAAATACCCATTCATGATATTTACAGTAATTGATTCATATGCCCAGCTGATTTATTTAGTAAATGATTTATGAAAATTCTTTATGTGCTTTTGCCCAGTTAGGGTTGATGATGGCAAAAGAAAAGAGAGTTATTCCTTCTCCTTTGCAATCTAATGAGTAACAGCTAATCAATTTCAGATTTGCAAAAGAAGTAGAGGGTAGAATTGATGAGAGAGTACCCTAAAAATCTGGGAACAAATTGTTATGAATGATACTCGACAAACAGTAAAAATCTCATAGAATCTCGGGGTGTCTGTATCCTGAACTTTTCTCTGATGATTTCCCCTTCCTAGCCCATGACCTCTAATTTTTATATATATTATATATTGGGGCCTGTACGTGTCCTTATTATTCCTGCTGAAATATTTGTCCCCACATTAATTCAATTTACTAGCAATGTCTTTACTATGGAATATTTGCCTGTTACTAATCAGTGATTTTACATTTCCTCCATTGTCTAGTTTTTCGTTGTTTTATTGTTGTTGCTAATCCCTTTAGTTTATTATTATTGTTATTATTCGTCACAAAAAGATTTCTTTCTAAACTCCTTCCTTCTCCAACAGTGCTTATAATTGCTGCAAGTAAAAAATGGGTTAAAATTCGGTATCTTCCTTTCTNTTACCACAGAAACTGGATGGTTTCCTTAGGTGAAGTTTGCAGCTAAACTTTTCAGTTTGTTCTCCTGGAGTTTTCTTTAATGCAAACCCAAGTGGAGAAGAAGAATATTTACCTATACTTGATTTTTGAAGTAGATTGTACAGTTCTTCTTCCTCCATGGATCTGTGGTTTCTGTGTAATGAGTCATGTGTTTCCCAGGTATTAGATACTGGTGTGGCAGTCATAAAATACAAATTTACTGTGGACTGGAAAGGTGGCTCATGGTTAAGTGTATATCTACTCTTCCAGATGACCCACATTCCAACAGGGCAGTTAACAACAATCTGCGAGATCCAATTCTTCTTCTGGCCTCCACAAGCACAGCACACACACATATATATAAGAAACACAGATACATAAAAATAAATTTTAAAATTCCAAATCTCCATTCCATTGCTTTAAAGCAGGCCAGATTTGGCTATGTTTTAAAACCTTAAGAACAATTCTATGTAGAAAAATGTTCTGTCCTTTGTGCCCATGACATTTGCCACAGGAGAGTCACCTCTGGAAGGAAGAGTAGTCATTTCCAATCTCTGAGTTCTGGAATATATATTTTCATTTTTCTTCTGAGTCATTTGTTGTCCACTGGCACCCTCATGGCAATTTTCAGCATAGGGCAGTCATTTTTCTGCTTGCATAAAATTCCTAATATATTGTCAGTCTTTCTCAAATTCACAGAAATATACATCATGAGAAAAAAGACCCTTCCACACACCTTATACAGTCTAATCACTGTATTTCTGGCTACTCCTGAGATGGTTCCTTCATTCATTCTGAGTCAAATATAATGTCATAAGCAAGTGATCTAAAAATAGCTACTTCCTTCTTCCAAGCATGCAATATGGATGGGCTGAGAATTTATCAAATCATTATTTCATAATTCTTTGGCTTGACATTTAAATTTTAAATATCTGACTTCTTGGAGCTGAAAATATGTCTCAGAGGTTATGAGTACTTGTTCTTAAAAAAAGACTTGGCTTCAGTTCCCCATAATGCACATGCTCAGGGGCACAATACACATGAAATAAATAAAAGAAATACATCTCCTATCTTTGAATTTCCTTGATTGTCCATGATTGCGAATCCAGCTCACATATTCAGTAATGGATTTGGAAATCATTCGACTAAATTCTCAAATTCACAGCTTAGAAATTTTATTTTATAAACTTTCTCAGTCCCAATCTCTGCTATTTTATAATACAAATCACCTCCTCTACTTTTTAAATAAGATGCTGTGAATTTCTAATCAAATGTCTCACAATAATGATGTGTGATGCTCAAGTTTTGGTTTGTACACTTAGCTTAATCTTTTTCTCTCATCTCTTGACAAATTTTTCCAGCTTCGACTAGTTATCCCGTTCATTTTACTTACACTGTTGCCTTTGTTTGTTGTAACTGTATGCTGCGCTGAACTAAGATCAGTATTCATTAAACCACAGTACTTGGCCAGAAAATCATCCAACTTAATATGCAATCACTTCTCTAAGTCACAGTCTTTACTGTAGAACTACAAGGAAAACATCAGAGTGAGACCCATTATTTTGTACAATNAATATACACCAGTAAAACAATATCTAAGATGAGAAAACAAAATGAGCTTTATGTTTTATATTTAATATCTTGGCTAAAATGGAACAAAACATTTTACAATTACACCACATGGAAAACTAAAACCTAAAACAAAATATTTATTCATGAAGTAAAATATATCCAAATAGAATAAATATTACATTAAGATCAAAACATGAAGGGAAAATAATATTGGANAATTTCCACTAGGAATGATTNAAAATTTGAAACACTACAGACTATGATTAAGAAAACTTTTCATATTTTCTTTTTAAATAAATAGTACTGTATTCTTCAAACGGAACTATGCTTTAACAATAACATGAACCAGCACTAAATTAATTAATGCTAATTATATTCAAACAAGAGACTCCCATTGTTTAAAATGGAGATTATTTATATGAAGTAAGTAGTGATGAAATATATAATAACATTTGCATAGTGTTTTTTAACTAAGAAAATAAAAAACAATTAGTAGTGCTGTCGATAGGGAGGGTAAGACAAAAATGTCAAGAGTTTATTTATTTTGCAATATTTAAATTATTTTTATAATTCATGTGTGATTTTTTTTAAAGTATTGAAAGTCGTTGTATTCCCCCCTCCTTACAAACACAAGGATTTTGCATATTTCTGTGCTTTATTTCCTAGTGATTTTTATTATTTTCAAGTTTATGCTTGTCTATCTATCCAATGTATATATATATATACACATATATACATATATATGTATATATATGTATTTTTCATATTAAATTTATGTTATTCCTTAGTGATGTTTATTATTTTCTAGTTTTTTTTCTGTGTGTGTATGCTCACATGCATATTCTCAAATGCAGAATGCTTATTATAATGTTGTTGTAGTTATTCACATGTCAAAATCATATATATATTCATATATGTATTTCTTATCCTCTACCTTTCTTTAGACAATTCTCTGTACTAGTTTCTCATTTCTCAAAATTTTGCTTACTGTTCTGAAGATGGTTTGTTGAATTACATATAATTAGGGGGGATTTACAATTATCACTTTGGATTCCAGTCTTCATATTTGAGCTTATACCTGTATAATAATAGACTATTAAATAGTTGTCATCCTTTCTGTTATTGAAAGATATTGATTAGGCTTTTACTTCAGGTATATTTAGCATAAAATTTGGTGTGTGGCTCATCTGTTAGGTTTAGAAGAGTTACATATATATGTATATACTTATTGAAAACATTTTCATTTCAGGACCTCACTCATAATGAGCAATTTGTTATAGGAAAGAGCTGATTATTTAATTCTAAATGATTACTGCAATCCAAAAAATAATTCACAATCCAAACACAGGCCAGAAGTTCATGATAGTATTTGAACTAACCAAGAGATATTACTTGTCTAAGTAAACCTGTTGTAGAAATAGAATTAAAGAAATATTTTGAAATACAATTTGGATGCAACTTTTATGGGACTTGAGAATGGATATAGTTTGAAGAACAGTGTGACTATAAATAATCCTGCTAAAAAGATCTGGGCAAGAATATCAAATGCTTCCTTTTTTTTTTCTGGTTGTAACAGGAAAAAAAAGTGAAAATTTCAAGGAAGAGATCTCATTACCTATTCAAAAGAAATCCTGTACTTAAATGTGTATATTATAGAAATATTATAAGCAGGAAGATAAAAGTCTTAAAATGAGAAGTTAGGCCTAAATTTAAAGAATATGGGCACATATTTCAAGATGTGTGAGTATGTGCCATTTAGCAGGACATCACTTCACAAATCTTCACAAGAATGAACTGCAGAGTGCACGTTTAACTCTTACTGTTGTTATTCACACATCAAATTCATTAAATTCACGGGTAATTAGTATAATAGGAATTGCATTTTCAACTGATTTTTACATAATTCAAACAAATAGAAATAGGAAGCTTAGCATTTCTCTCTGCCTGGTTTTTGCCACCAAGTGTTAATTGCGTGGGATGAGCTGAAGGAGTCATGACAGGAGCAGAAGAGTGGTTTTGTCCCTGTCAAGGTCAGGAACTGATGTCTCTGTGTCATTGAAATGTGAGAAAAACAAAGTAGACAGGAATAAAAACATGCTGTTTTTTGAGACATTTCTGTGAAATTTAGTGAAGACATATGAAGAATAAAATATAGAGTGAATGATCAACTTATTAACTGTTAATTCTGAATTGATTATCAGAAGAGATTTTACAACAATTATTGGTTTAAAAGAACCCATCACTCTGTTTAAATTCTAAGGCCAAACATTAAATGGAGGGATGTGTGTTAATCACTTCTCAGTTGCTGTGATAAAATGCCATGACCTATAGCAACTTAAGGAGGAGTTTAGTGTGGCTTATGGTGAATAAGAGTCCGTATCTGTTGAGGTACACATGGTCACAGGCCGCAGCAGGAAGACTGAGAGTTCCCATCTTCAACAAGAAGCCTTAAGCAGAGGGAGTGAACCGGAAGTGGGTTAAGGCTAAGAACTCTCAGCACCTGACCCTGTCACATACTTCATCCAGCAATACTGAACTTCCTCCCAACCTCCCCAAACAGTGGCACTTACTGAGATCCAAGTGTTCAAATAATTGAATCAATGTGGGCATATATCCCATTTAAGTCACCTCAAGGGGAAATTATATTTCTGGGTAAGCATGGGGAATGAATAGGAAAATGACTCGTTCACAATTAAGTGGCTGTTTTCCTTTAATCTCCTATTTAATATTAGTNCTTTTTGAAAGTACTATTTGGATGTAGAAGAAATAGTCAGTACCTTCTTTGAACTCAGAGTGAAAAAATTTTTAGTTATTTAAGATTTCTTCAGCCTTATTTAGGAGCAGATGGTATCTACTGAAGGCATGTCTGATTGTTGGAACAGATGAACAGTTTGCTATTATGCATTTGTCTTATTTCTTCCACATTAGGAGAGAATGTATGATCATTTTTCAAAGACATTTTTTATTATTTTGTGTATATGTGTTCCTGAGTGTATTTATGGGCACCACATGAATGCAAGTGACCACAAGTACCCACAGGTGCCCATGGAGGCCCAAAGAGGGCATTAGATTCTTGAAATTGGAGTTACAGGTGAGGCTCCCACTGTTTACAATTTGAAGTGAGACCAGATCTTCCAGAAGAGAAACAAGAGCTCTTAAGTGATGCACCATATTTTCAGCCTGGGGAAGATGCATCCTTAAGAAGGCTCATGTCAGTAGCAACCATACATTTGTTAGTATAGTAAATATGAGACCATGGAATGAATACTACTTTCTTCATTTATANAAGAGAAGAGATAAGCAAAAGAAAACAACATAATGCCTCTAGACTCTTTTCATTTGTCTGAAAATATCATTTCATTGTAAGATTCATAGTTTTCCTACAAGTGTGGTTATAAATTTGATTGTCAAGCTTGGAAAATATGCCAAATAAATTTATAAACTTTCACTTCATGTAGATACTGTTGCTCAGTGTACATATATATATATATATATATATATATATGTGTGTGTGTGTGTGTGTGTGTGTGTGTGTGTGTGTATACTGTCTCTGTTAGCAGCTTTTCTTGGCAGGTATCCCATGGCTCTAGCATCTTGATGGCAACAGGAAGTGGTCTAAGACGATGGGCAGTATCTTGAGTACATATGAGACCTTAAAGCCCACNGCCACACTGACACACTTCCTCCAACAAGGCCACACCCACTCCAATAAAGCTATACATCCTAATATTGCCACTCTCTTTGAGATTACAGGGACCAAGTGAATTCAAACTATCACATATACTTTATTTTATTTTTAAGATTTTATTTATCTTTATGTTGTGTGAATGATTGTTTTGAACTGGATGTATGTATGTGTACCATGCATATATGCCTGCAGGCATTTATGTGTACCAATCTATAGCCCATGTTACCTTCAACTCACAATGTTCTTGCCTTGGCCTCTTCAAAATAGCTTGCCAGCATGCACCACCAAAATTGGCCTTAAACACATACACACACACACACACACACACACACACACACA